>CAUYQG010076672.1:0-22613 GCA_963574415.1 Tarsius wallacei | reverse complement strand
AGGCTGAGGAGAGTGGATTGCCTGAGCCCGCGGGTTCGAGACCCGCCTGGGCAGGCGAAACCTCATCTCTACAATAAATCAAAAAAATCAGCCGGGCGTGGTAGCGCACGCCTGTAGTTCCGGCTACTCGGAAGGCTGAGGTGGAAGCATCGCCGGAGCCCAGCAGGTCGAGGCTGCGGTGGCCGGAAGCGGCCACTGCACTCCAGTCTCGGCGACTTATTGAGACTCAAACTCAAAAAAAAAAAAAAAAAAAACTATGCCAAGGGGTAAAATGTAGTCACTGGGGAAATGACATGCCTTTTGATAAAGTTCACTGGTCTTCACAAAGAATGGATTAAGAAGGGTAACAGTAGGCAGGGAAATCAGTTAGGAGGTGAGTGTAGTTGTTTAGGCAAGAGATAGTGGAGGTTTGAGCTAGGCTGGCAGCACTGGAGAAGATAACGTACCATCATGAGTCTACACACTTGGTATGGGAAGATATAACTTCCCATACCAAGATAATAACAGATTGAAACTTGGCTGCTAAGATTCCATAGACTGAGACAGAGAGAAGTGAAAAGTATCCAACATAAGCCGATTCAGTTATTTCTCAGGTAAATTCCACCTCTTTGGGGTCAATAGTCAAGTTTGTGGTTCTCTCCTCCCCTTTCTCTTTGCCTTCCCTCGTAATGATCTAAGCTAGGAAGTTTCTGTATGATCTCTGCACACCGGCTGAGGGAAATATGGCCTGTGGGGGAATTTCCTTTTCCCACACCCCCTCCATGTGTGGCAAATACCACTTGGACTCAGGTGTAGGTCTCAATTTCGGAGGGGGTCTTCTGCTGTTCTGTGAGAACCTTGGCTACCATGTCTATGAGATCCATATCTTCCTTCACTGAACCACGAGGCCCCTTCTGTCTGCCAGTCCCTCAGCTCTTCTGTGGTCTTTTCTCAGGAGCCCATAGCATCTAAACCTGATTTTTCAGCCCCCTCAGACCCAGCACTCATTTTCATTGAAGAAATGTTTTGAAGTAATCCTTTAGCAATCTCAAATTAAGCATCATAGATCATAGAACATCCTACACACATTTCTAAAAAATTAACATGATGCTCTAATTAGAATGGAAAGGAAGTCATTAATAAAATACTATGTATTTCTTTTATTTTTTTTATTTTAAAGATATGGGATACAATTTAGGGTTAGATATACAAGTGGACATCATACAGGTAAAGTTTGGGCCTCTGGTTGGTCCTCACTATGCCTGGTTTGAGATTAGGTACCCTTATTGATGTTATGTGCCCCCCACCCCACCCCGGCAGTATCCCACTACTGCCAATCCCTTTCTTATAGTATTATGGTAAATGTTCAGTGTCCACTTACGCGTGAGAACATGTGGTACTCGGTTCTTTGTTTTTGTGATAGATCACTGAGTACTATAGACTCTAAATCCATCCAAGTTGCTGCGAAGTCCATATGTTTGTCCTTCTTTGTGGTTGCATAATATTCCATCATGTATATGTACCATATTTTTTTAATCCAGTCCAGTTTCGATGGGCAGCACAGTTGAGTCCATGTTTTTGCTATTGTGAATAGTGCTGCAATAAACATGCATGTGCAGGTATCTTTTTTTGTAGAATGATTTGAGTTCCTCCAGGTATATTCCCAGCAGGGGGATTGCTGGGTCATATGGAAGGTCAATTTCTAGCTCTTTTAGAAATTTCCATGCTATTTTTCCATAGAGGTTGAACTAGTTTGCATTTTCACCAGCAGTGTAGAAGCGTTCCCTTTTCTCTGCATCGTCGCCAGCATTTGTTGTTGTTTGTTTTATGAATGATGGCCAATATACTATGTATTCCAACATGCAAATGCTCAGACCTACTACAGTAGACAGCATAAAGAAGTCCTCAGATGCCTTTGCTTCTTAACTGTCTCAAGTTTGGATATAAAAGAAGATCAAAAGCCCTCCTTTCAAGAAGAAAATAAAAGAACAGAGGTGGTTGTGGACACCAGAATTACAAAATAGTGATAGGATAAGTAAAAACAAATCTGACTTAAAAACAGGCATATTATAAGAAAAAGAGGGGAATAACCTTATTGAAGCAATCACATACCAAGATAAATTATAGACTTTTGGAATGAAAAAATTAGGGAAGTATAATATTCTCATAAATGAGTTAGGCTTTTTTTAAAAAAAGTATCAGGTCAAAATATTTCTCTATAACACAAAATATATCAAAAAATACCATCTATCTTGAAAGCCTGCTACACATCAAGGCATAATCCAATTCATGAATGTATGGCAGTATTTGAAAGTCACATGGATGCAAGATAATTCTATCATTGCTCCCACCAAATAAATGCTAGTAGATGTTCCATTATTGTGAGTATGAACCAAACACCGCCACAGACGATAAACCCTCTCCTAGGCATTCCACCTCCACTGAATTTTTGAGAACTACTGTGTCTTTCCCTTGTCAAAATAAGCCGGTTTAAGGGAGATAAAAAGGCCAAGTCAGTATACATTTTCCCCCATTCAGTCTTCAGACTTTTGGCTCTTGATAGGCAAAGCCACATTTTAGAATTCTAAAATGATGTTTCCCCCCTTTAAAAGGGCTTGTTTCGATACCATTTGAAACCAAGGTAACATAGTGACAGTACTCAGATATAAACCAGGTAGTCTGATTCTAGAGGCGGTGAGAAGTGATTGGATCCAAGACAGATATTGGAAGCCAAATCAATAGGATTTGCTGAAAGACTGGATAAGGGGGAATGATTAAGGGATGAATCAATGATGATTCTAGGGTTTTCTTTTGAGCTCCTGAAAGCCTGACATTTCCATTTACTGGAAAGAGGAAAATGAGAGAGAAACAGGTTAGGAGGTTTTAAGGAATAGGGAGAAGGAATGATGAATTCTGAGTTCTGCTTTAGATGAGCTAGGTTTCAAGTACTAATGAGACAACCAATGGAGATATCAAATAAATACCTGGATATAGAATCTGTGATGTAAAGGAACTATGGAAAGAAAGTAATTAAAGTGTGAATTCTGTTGGCTATAAGACCTGAAACTCAGGTATGAATTCTGGACAAGAGATAAAAATGTAATAGTTTTAGTAACACAGGTAACACATAGCAGTGAGTGCTCTGAATATTTGTTGACAGAATCTGTATAAGACTAAGTAAGCAATTATAATGGCCCAAGAGAAAAATGAGATCTCAAACAAAAGAAAAAGCAATAGAACAAAAGAACAGACATTCAAGAAATATTCCAGAGGGGGAAACAATAGGATTTAGTGACTATGTAGGAAGGGGAGAGAGAGAAAAATTGAGGATGACTCCATGTCCTACACATGGATGGTAACATCATTAACATGAGGAGCAAAACAGATATAGGATTGGGTGTAAAAATCAGTGTAGATAATTATTCATTTGCTTAGCAAATTAAAATGCTTTCATGTTTTAGATGGGTTTGAGCTTCAAAATGTTTATATTACATTTCAAGAAAGCAAGCTTTAAAAATACACTTTAATTTTTCTGCAGCAAGACAGATAGCCTTAGTTTAATTATTAGCTTTGGAAAGAAAAGTCTAGGTAGAAGCACATTTTGTAAAAACTATTTCCTCTTTCTTAATGTTTCATATCATAAATCAGAATGGAATGTTCCTCTTTTCTGCATTGGCAATGAATTTGATTCTCTCTCTCTCTCTCTCTCCCTCTCTCTCTCCATATATTATATTATGTTATAATATTATATATTCCTTATGATTTATATATAAATTATAAGAAATCAAGTATCTAACATAGGCTTTAAGAGATATTTTAAGTTGTTGTCCTTTGCTCCATTAGGATGGTATTTTTCTTTTTCTTTTTTCTTTTTTGAAAGCAGGAGAGGACAAAAAAGCTCCCACAGTGGGAGGGGACCCAAAGGAGTTGCCCCAAGGTGGCGTGTTTCAACAGCACAGAAAGTCTGAAAACGCTCAAGGGCAGACCATAAATAGGACTCTTATTTTCTTAAAAGCACTAGCCCAGCGCTTTTCACTTAGTAGGCCTCTGAATAAATGTTTTTTCTAGTATATTAAGAAATAAATATGTTCTCCTTTTAAATTGCCAAATGAGTTTGCACAAACTCACTAACATGTGTCTAGTTTCAAAACTCTGACACTTCTTGCTTACATTTTATCTAAGGTGAAGTGAGCTCTGATTCCCTTGGAAAATCGTTCAATGTGTTCCTGCTACTGATAACAACCTTTTTAGTATGACCTTTCGTTACCATTTAGACCGATGTTCCTAGTGAAATGTCTGATGAATTATACCACACAAAAGCAAAATTCTATTACATGTATATATGAATATATGTATTCATTTATCAAAAAGACCAGTCACCTTGCCATGGAAGCATATTAGCTATCCAACAAAATTACTCTTTTGCTACCTTATAATGATAATTTAATAGAATCTTATTATCTTCAAAACTTTAATAATTACTTCTATTTTTCCCCCCTAAGGAATCAGACAGGAAACATTTATGGTCCTCAGAACATTTTCTTAAAGCTTTGCCTTACGCTCACTATTGTTCTAGTTTTCTATTTGATCAAGAAAGCATATTCTAAGTGTAAAAAACAATCCACAGTTTAATATAGTTATAAACCTGCTTACCCAAACCCAGGTCAAGGTCCTACCTATAATCTCAGCAATGCATATCCATTGTCATTCAACAACTAGGTATTTGTTTTTAAAATCATGTTGCAAGACTCATGGTTTTTTATCCAATTAATTCTTAATTGTACTCCAGACACTCAAATTCAATATTCCTTTTCGCACAAAAAGTCATTTTGAAACAGTTGCTCCTTCATTTTTCCTCCCTCCATGTACTATAGATGTCTACTGATCATTCTTTCCTGTTCATTGCTCTTAAGCATTTAATGATAATTCTTCCCACTTATTGTTAGTTAAATGTTGTTCTTGTGATTTTATAAGGCAATGATACATCATTTAAGTGTCTAACTCTAAGGTGCTGTCCTAATGTAGCAAATGCACAAACATCTCATTCCCCTGAAAAAAGGAAATTGAAACATCTGTCTTTCTGAGTCTTCGTTGTGAGTTCTGTTTGCTAAAACACAAAACAGCAGAGCAAGATAAAATGATCATGTACTTCAAATGATGGTTTCTTATCCAAATCAAGTGTACCACCCATGGAGGAGTGTTTGCTTGTGGAGAGTCAAAACGAATACCACTGGACTTTGACTACTGCTCCCCCTTGGGTCTATTTTTAGCAGCTTGTATTCTACCAGTTTATCTCTGCATGTTATCGCTGGGCTATCAGCTTCCTTGTCTTACCTTGCTATACTCCAATGTCAAAGACCCTGCCTCCCACCAGACCTCCCCCCATACACACACACACACACACACACACACACACACACACACACACACTTTCTACTTCCAATAGCTTTTCATTAGAAAAACTTTTCTCCATCCCTCTCTACCTGATGATTTTGCTCACCTTTCTACTTAATTGAAATCTCTTCTGTAAAATAATTGGGGGCCAGGTGCAGTGGCTCACACCTATAATCCC
This sequence comes from Tarsius wallacei, assembly GCA_963574415.1. NCBI lineage: Eukaryota > Metazoa > Chordata > Mammalia > Primates > Tarsiidae > Tarsius > Tarsius wallacei. The sequence continues at coordinate 17,062 of CAUYQG010076672.1, read as the reverse complement.
AGCACTTTGGGAGGCTGAGGTGAGAGGATTGCCTGAGCCCATGGGTTTGAGGCCAACCTGGGCAACTTGGTGAGACCTCATCTCTACAATAAATCAAAAAATTAGCCAGGCATGGTGGTGCGTGCCTGTAGTTCCAGCTACTTGAAAGACTGACATGGAAGGGTCACCCATGCCCAGCAGGTCGAGGCTGCAGTGGCTGTGAGCATGCCACTGCACTCCAGCCTGGATGACAGAGTGAGACGCCAACTCAAAAAAAAATTTGGACACTCCATAATCCCCCTGTTCTAGGTAAAGTTAATTATTCCCTCCATTATTCCTTCTTACTATAGTTATGTAACTCTATTACCATGCTGTGCATTTAAATTATGTCTATATGACTGACTCTTATGAAAGATTGTGAGTTCTTTGTGGGAGGCACTATTGTTTATTGGTATCTGTATTGATGTAGCTGAGGTGGGCAGAATTCCAAATAAATCCCAATGATCCTTTCCCTTATATGATCCCATCCTGCTGAGTGTGGGCAAAAGCTGTGATTCTGTAGTATTATAGGGCAGAAGGGAGATTATCCAGGTTAGACTTATCCTAATCACTAGAGTTGTTTAAAAGTAAAATGTTTTCTACAGTTGGTTTAAGAGGAATAAGTTAGAAAGATACATTCTTGTTTATGGCCATACCACCCTAAATATGCCCAATCTCATCGGACCTCAGAAGATAAGCAGGGTCAGGTTGGTTAGTAGTTAGATGGGAGAAAGACATACTTGTGCTGACCTGGAAGAAAAAGAAATAATCATGTTGTGAACTGCCTTTGGGGGGCTACATAGCAAAGAACTCCAGGCCTGTCAGAGTTGAGAAAAGTCCCTGACCAGCAAGTAGCAAGAAAATAGGAACTTCAATCACACCACCTCAAGAAACTGAGTTCTACCAAAAGCTGAATGAGCTTGGAAGCAGATTCTTCTTCAGCACCTCCATACAGAAAATAAGCTCATCTGATACCTTGATTTTAGCATTGTGAGACCCTGAGCAGAGCCCAGCCATATCATACCCAGGCTTATGCCCTACAGAACTGTGAACAAATAAATTATTATTATTTTAAGTCCATGCGTTTGTGGTAATTTTTATGTTACAATGGAAAACTATATACTAGCCCAGTGCCTGGTACACTGTAAAATATTGGCTGGTTAGTTGTCACTTGTTTGATATGAATTAATGAATGCAAGTATGAGGAAGGAAAGAGTAGGGGAAGAAAGAAATATACTACTATAAAAATGGTTTATACCGTGGCCCATTCAACCAGAGATGAATTTTCAGAGAATGACCAGACACTTTCTTAGAGTGATTGATTGGCCTTTCTGAGCTGAAGGAGTGTGGCAGACATATTATACCTATTTAGTTAGATTAGTTTTTTCTGCTCATGTTTCCTAACTTCCATCTCATCCCTCATCCCTAATCATTCCTTGACCCTTTTGTCATCACTTCCCTGACTCCAACTTGTCTGGTGAAAAAGAAAAACACAGCCCTGACAACTGTCAGCTGGTAGCTGGCCTAGTCGCTACCGGCTAGGCCACAGTGTTTTCCTGTTGAATAGAAACAGCTTCATCAGGTGAGGACTCTCCATGATTATAAGCAAGATATAAAACAAGACCATTCCATAAACATGCCTGAACAGAGTTCAAAACAGAGACACTGTGCAACCACAAAACTACCAAACATCTCCTCCAAAAGATTACGAATGACAACTCCAGCTCTGCTCCAGTCCTCCTGCTCACTAAATGAAAAATATTAAGATACCCATTCACCTAATCAGCCTGCTTTCTGACAGACCCCAAACTAGACTCCTATTTCTTTGAATTCTCCCCAAAATCATTTAACACAAGCCCAAATCTTAAAAAAAAAAAAAAAAAAAAAAGTCCCCCCTCCTAACTCCCTCTCCTCGACAATTCCTGGTTCTCTACAATGTGTGATTCTATTAGTTGCAACAAGCAGTACACGCATCTTTGTTTGACTACAGGTGTGCTGTTCCTGGAAGGCCCTCTGGCTTCATGGGCCTCCACAGAAATGAGGGTGTCTTTAGATCTCATGGATGCAGTGCTGTGAATGTTTAATTGTTCATGTCAAAGTCAAAATAGCTGATTCTTAAAGTTTTTATCAGAGAGTTAAATATCCTCTTCTCCAAAGCTGAGGGTACCTGAGGCTCATATCAACAAATGTAAGCTCTCAGGAGTTAGTTTCCCCAGTCTAATAGTGACGAGAGGTAGGAGACCACTGACTATCACAGTGATGACTCAGGATCAAGTCAGGCTTGCTGCTAATCTGATCATGAGTCACCGTCCAAATTCTGGTTCCTTGCCCCTTCCTCATTACTGGGCTACCCAAACTCTCTACTCTCAAAAGTCCAAGTGTACAAACCTTGCTTGGGCTTTGCCTTGGGCTCTACCATTCCCAAGTGGTAAAAGAGACCAAAAGTCCCTGAGTAAACAGCAGATTACATAAAGTAGGTATTGGATTAAGGACAAGAGTTTAATTGCTGTCACCTATATACCAGTGACTCCCAGACCTTCCTGTCTCCAGCCCCAATCTCTCCCTTCACATAGGCGGCTGCATGTGACCAACTCCCTTTTCAACATCTCTATTTGGTGGTTTTACTAATATCGCCAACTCAACATGCCCATAACCAAATTCCTGATCCTCCCCCTATATGTGCCCCAAGTCAATGGCAAAACCATCTTAAGTCAGAAACCCGAGAGTCATCCCTGACAATTCATCTTCCTCACTTCTCATCGTCAATCCATTTTCAAGTCTTATAAATTTTACCTTCTAAATACTTCACAAAACATTTTTCTTTTTATTAGCATGATAAGCTAAGGTACCAATAACCACTACTTTGGCTCCCAATGCTTGTTAACTGGTTTTCCTGCTTTGGTATTTTTCAATCTACTCTACACCGTGAAGCCATAATACTGTTTTCATAGATGAGATCATGTCATTCCCCTGTTTACAATACTGCAATAGCTTCTTATTGCTTTTAAGATATGATCTAAGTTCTTAATGTGGCTTTTAATACTTTTCCCCTGTCCATTTCACACTCTTAATTCTCTGTACTGTAGTCACACTGGTCTTTGCTATTCTTGAATGACCGATGCATATTACATCCTGCCTATAGACCTTTGCACACACTGTCTCTCTCCTGGAACACAACAGTTTCCTTTTCCAGTTCAAGTTAGTTTCTAACCATTCTTCAGCTATTAACTCAAATATTACTTCTTCAGACAAGTCAATTGAATCCTTCTTTTCTAGCACCACTTACTTTCATCCCACAGCATTTTAGCTGTCTTCAGTTATATATTTATCTGCAAGTTACTTGATTACTGTGCATCTTTTTTTACTACATGCATATTCCAAAGGGCAGTGATGACGCTTTTACTCACCACTGTAATTCCAAGGGTTAACAAGATGCTTGGCTTATAGTGGGGCTATATAAATGTTTGCTGAATGAATAAATCTAATCTTTCTGACTATCCTGCCCAACTCATCTTGAGAGAAAATTTTTATTCTGTCTTGATGTACATATATAAGGAAGACTGGCAGTGTCTTCTTATTTTTTTTAGAGACAAGGTCACACCCTGTTGCCCAGGCAAGAGTGCAGTGGCATGATCATAGCACACTGTAACCTCGAACTCTTGGGTTTAAGAAGTCCCTCACACCAAACTCCCAAGTAGCTGGGAGTACAGGTGCACACCACCATACCGGCTAATTTTTTATTTTTATTTCTTGGTAGAGATGGGATCTTACCGTGTTGCCCAGGCTGGTCTCAAACACCTGCCTTCAAGCAATCCTCCCACCACAACCTCTCAAAGCGCTGGGATTACAAGGTGTGAGTCACCGTGCCTGGTCACATTTCTCTTTTTGACGAGAAACATTTCAATTTGCATTCGAACAAACGAAGTTTAAAAGTCTTCCTGAGTTTTAAGGATGCCCATTTGTTGTGTCCTAAAGTCCCCTTTCCCCCTTTGATGGCTCCTTGTGTCTTAGGTGTGTTGTCAGCCCCTATAAACTCTCTAGCATACCTCATTTACTCTTTTAAAAGTGGCTTAGTACAAACGTCACTTGAGAACGAGAGCAATTTATTACTGTATCCCCCCAATAACCTCTAGGGGGCACCAAGAATGATAGCAACTTCAGCAAACACCTTTAAAGGAATCTGCACAGTGTTCTCCGAAATAGCAAAAAGGAAGCAAGTTTCTATAATACAACATGCTACAGGATTGCCGTCATAAATACCCCTTTGCTGTGCTCTGAAAGAAGGCATGAGTCCACTCTCTATGTTGACTAGGGCTGAAACTCTCTTATCAATTCCTTGGGGCTTTCCAAATTATTTCCCTGGACCATCCATTACTATAAAAAGGAATAAATGAGCATCTCAAGTGGTCAAACTAAAAAATGGCTAGTCATAAACAGCAATTTTCTTGGCAAGATTTGTATCTTATCTTAAAAATTTCATGCCAATTGTTCATTTTATTCTATAAAACATTGCGGTGTGCTTTAATTTTAGGATATTTTGCCCACAACACTTGGATTAAAAATGATACCCCAAAGTAGTATGTTTATGTTGTAGTTTTGCATAACCCTTGACACAACACTCTATCTCACTACAATATAGGCATACATCAGTTTTACAACAGACTGTGAAGTTACAGTACACAGTCAGCCCTTGGTATCTATGGGTTCCACATCCATGGATTCAGCTAACCTCAGATTGAAAATATTCCAGAAAGAAAATTGCATCTGTATGGAACATGAACAGACTTTGTTCTTGTCACTATTCATTGAACAACACAGTATAACAACTATTTACATAGTATTAGGTATTATAAGTAACTTAGAGATGATAGAATGTATACAGGAGGATGTACATAGATTATATGCAAATACTACAACCATTTTATGTCAGGGACTTGAGCACCCATGGATGTTGGTACCCAAAGGAGGTCTTGAAACCAATTCCCATGGATACTAAGGGATACTGTATATTCATGGTTTAATGTTAGTTGTATCATATGCACAGACATGTATGCAACATATACAGTGCATAAAATCCACCACCCAGCTTAAGAAATAAAATATTATCCTGTACCTTCAAAGCCCCTGTTAGTTCCTCCCAAACATCCCTTCTCTTCCGCTCCTTCCTTCATATCCCAGAAGTGTAAATTTTCCTATTGAACTTTGTGTCGGCATTCTCTGTTTTCTCTATAATTTTATATATCTCACTCAACCATATATTGGTGTTTTTTTTTTACCTGCTTTTTAACTTCACTAATGGGATTCATCCCTGTGTACATTCTTCAGTGGTTTGCTTTTTCACTAGTCAATATGTTTTTAAAATTAGCCTATGTGGGTATACATAGCTACTGTTCGTTCATCTTCTTTGGGATCCTATTATTTCTTCCAAGCAGTATCTCAACTCTGAATTTCTCTTCTTGCTTCTTGCCAAAGGATGCAGGGACAATGTGAACCTGAGAAATGTGTACAGCCTTACGTATCTATTCTTTCCTCAAAGGAAGTTTGTAAAATACCTCTAATCCACCACAGATTACTTACATTTTCTGATTCTCCAATAATTTGCATTTGACAATTCTTTTTTAGGTTTAAGACAAAGATAGATAACAGTATGAAACCCTTCCATTTGTATAAAAATCTTTAGAATGTCAGTTTTGCTCTTTTACTTCCACACAATTTTATTTTGTAAATACATTTCCCAAATTGATGAGCATCTATTGTTATTTAGTAACTGAAATAAAAAATAGTATTCTCAACTTTAGTCCTAGCACTTATAAGGCCAAGGCAGGAGGATTACTTGAGGTCAGGAGTTCAAGACCAGCCTGGGCAACATAGCAAGACCCCTTCTCTAAAGATAAAATAGAATAAAAATAGTAACCAGTGTGGTGGTACATGCGTATAGTCCCAGCTACTCAGGAGGCTGAAATGGGAGGATCACTTGAGCCCAAGAGTTCAAGACTGCAGTGTGCTGTGATAATGCCACAGAACTCAAGTCTGGGTGACAGAGTGAGACCCCGTCTCTAAAAATGAAAAAAAACAACTTAAACAGTATTCTCTAAAGGAGTTCTAAATTGCTTTTCCATCTATAGTTTTAGAACTATATTGACTGTTAAAATTTATTATTACCAAATTTACCTTTCCGTGTTGTACAATGGAAAGAAAATATTACCTACAAAAGAATTATAAGAAATGATGCAGAGAAAAAAACCTACATTTACTAAGCCAGGCCTGCATTGTTCCATAAACATTTACTCTATCTGCTAAGGCCCTGGGTGAGACACAGGGACGAACAGAACAGGACCCTTCAGGGGAGGGGTACCCACACTCCAGCAGAGAAAGACTGGCATGAGACTGGAAGACAAGGTGAGAAGGGTCTTAAAAAGTGCTACACTCAAAGTGCAAGAATAGGAATTAAAAAGAAAATAATTTCCAGCCAGGGAGTCAGAGAAGGCTTTAAGGGAAACGTGACATTTAAGCTTTGAAAGACTCGTAGGATTTTGACAGCCAAGTGGAACGTAGGTGATAGGGGATACTAAGGCAGAGGGAGGACAAGCACACGAGGGCAGCTAGAAGAAAGGGCAAAAAACAAGTTCAGGAAGTACTGAGTAGAGTCTCACTCGCCTGTAGTGGGCAATTTGGGGGACAATAAAGAGAGTGATTCCTAGTTTTAAATAATTTTTTTCACACTGTTTTTTCTTTGAGTGTATCCGTGGGTGAGTTCTGCTCTTAGCTAATGCCTAGCCATGTACGTTGATATAACAGATACACACACACACACACACACACACACACACACACACACACACAATCTGACCTTTTTAAAACTTTGGTTGGAATTATAGATATGAGACCTGTATCCTGTAGTGACAATTCCTAAAAGTTTTTCTTACGCTCCACATTCCCTCCATGAGTCCCACGTACCACTCAGCTTCCCCCTCTGCAGACCCCCTAACCTGAAATTACCAGCTCTCTCCTCTCACATCCCCCTGCTGGCCATTGCCTCTCTAGACTTCTACCCCTCTACTAGATTTTTCCTTCTGAATGTCTCCTTTTCTTTTTATCGTGAGCCATCTGGCTTTCAGTTTCTCCAGTTTTTCTCCTCACTCAGCAGCAAAGAAGACTTAGTAGCTTTAGAAGAGATGGAAGACAAAGAGAAGAAGGAGGCAGAAGTAGAGACGGGAAAGAAATATAAGAAAAAGAGAGAAAAAGAAAAACATCTTCGCCTTTGGGAGGGCAAAGAATGAAGACTCACACTTACATTCTTCTCTAAACTAGTCACAATTCTGTAAGATTTAATCTCCAGCAACGCCAGCTGGAGCACTAAGACAACGTAGAGGACTTGGAGGTCATCAGGTTCCTTGAAGTATCAAACAAGTTATATTATGACTTCAACACTGATTCCACGTTTTCATGTTTTAAAATCCCTTGCTAATTACCTCGACCATCATTCTGGTTTGTTTAAGCTTATTTCTATCATTCCATTTCCAATAGCCTTTGCTGCCCATTCCTTTCTACCACATGCTTTGTTTCTGGTTGACTTTTCCCATGGGTAGCACAGTCAGGCAGACTATGTTTTGAATATTCATGGCTCAACCTGTGCAATGAAAACATAGTACAAGCAAAACAGCTGTCAACAGCACTACAAAATTCTGTTTCTTGGATTAAGACTATGGGATGCACCTGCAGATAAATGTTATTACATCTTTTTTTCCTTTGCGTACACCTATTAAGCAAAGAGATATTGTAGTCATTGATTCCTACAAACTCTGTTAATAACCGAGAGCATCAGGTGCATGCAAGTAGAAGGTAGTTAAACACAACCTGCTTCTGCCAAGAACAGTCCCCTGGAGCCTCTCCTACCTAACCGTTTACTTTTACAAATACATAAGACAAGAAAGTCAGTGCAGAACTAATGTAAAACCCAGGGGGCAAAGAGTAATAGGAAACGCAACTACTTAAGCTTTCCAGATCTCCGGAGGAAATTACTTCTAAATAATTACAGTACATTTTGTTAGCATCATCTCCTCCAAGCCGAGAAGCAGAATAGTTTTTGATTAATAAGCAAAAGAGAAATTGGAAATAGTAAAATTAAAATAGCAAATTTTGCATTACATTTGTGAATTAAATAACGGTCTATTCCTTTCTCTAAGATCAGCTTACTAGAGAATCTACATATCTATTTGGAAATACGAACTTTCCAAATTCAAGGAAAGTGCTTTATGTAATATCAAATTTTAGCCAGCTTCAATAGAAGCCTTATTTATCATGGATTGGTTATCAACATTGTTTTAAAATATTTCTCACCCAGCTGCTATGCCTATGAAGACATTGATCAGCAGAAGTTGACATATTGAGAATATCAAAGATACCTAGGAAACTTAGGAATCACCAATTAGCAGACTGCTATCACTTTTATAATGTGATGTGTGTGTGCATGTACTGACCTAAGAAGAGTGATCTTAGCTGTTGCAAGATTTGAAGAAAATAAATGTTTTATGGAAATTGTTAAACAAAAATCACTTAATCTATGAATAAATATTCTCTCCGGATAAGCACCCGGCTCAGAGTCAGACAAAACTAGTCTGCCACTAGCTGAGTAATCTTGATTGAGTGAATAAACATCTTCACTTCCATAAAATGGAGACAGTCCTCTCTGCATCACAGTGGGGATGAGAGAATTAGAAGAATTGACATATGAAAAATGTCTGCTCTCCCTTTCCTTCTCTTGACTATCCTTGATCAGTTAGCATGTTTCAAACATTTGCATTTTATGGTAAAGAGTGAAAAACCTGTCACCGGAATGGAACTAATCTCTGTATAATGTTGGAAGATGCTCAAAAGAAGCACAGGAGCTTTTCGTGTATTTGTGTTTGTTTACTTGCTTGTTGGCTTGTTTGCTGTTGGGACAAAGGAAGGTGGTTAAAGGTTGGTGTAATTTTCAACCTGCCAAAAGAAAACCAGAGGACCCTTTATCCTCATGCAGGAAGCAAACTTAGGTCTAATGTTCAATTTTGTTTAATCATTCAGAGAATGGGACAAAGATGGAATATGACAACACTGAAGGTTTCCACCTTTGTTTTGAATACTCCAGTGAAAGAAAAGGACTGGTACCAAGGATATATAGCTTAGAAAAGTTAGATTCTCCTGAGACTGTATATTTGAGGTAAATATTACAGAGTGAATTCTGTGTGTTCTTGTGGGCAAAGTTTTTTTTTTTTATTTTAAAGATGTGGGGTACAGTTCAGGGTTAAGTATACAAATGTTCATTATGCAGGTACCCTTGTTGATGAGTTGTACCCCTCCATCCCCTGGCAATTTCCCTCAACTGACAATCCCACCCCCCTCCCTGGCAGTTTCCCACCACTGCCAATTCCTTTCTTATAGTATTATAATTGTTCAAGTTCTGCTTATGGGTGAGAACACATGGTATTCTGTTCTTTGTTTCTGTTGAGTACGATAGACTCTAAATCCATCCAAGTTGCTGCAAAGTCCATATGTTTGTCCTTTTTTATGGCTACATAATATTCCATTGTATATATGTACCACATTTTTTTTTATCCAATCCAGCTTCGATGGACAGCATGGTTGGTTCCATGTTTTTGCTGTTGTGAATAGAGCTGCAACAAACATGAGTATGCAGGTATCTTTTTGGTAGAATGACTTGAGTTCCTCCAGGTATATTCCTAATAGGGGGATTGCGGGGTCATATGGAAGGTCAATTTCTAGTTCTTTCAGAAATCACCACACTGTCTTCCAAAGAGGTTGCACTAGTTTGCATTCCCACCAGCAGTGTAGAAGCATTCCTTTTTCTCCGCATCCTTGCCAGCATCTGTTGTTGTTTGTTTTATTAATGATGGTCATACTGGGGTTAGGTGGTATCTCAATGTGGTTTTGATTCGCATATCTCTGATGATTAGTGAGGCTGAGCACTTTTTCATGTGTCTGTTGGCTGCCTGTATGTGGGAAAGTCTTAAAAAGCAAATAAGTGTCTGTCATTGTCTCCTTACATCTTTTATAACTTTATTTCCCCTATCAGATATTATGAATATTTCCAAAGTTTTAGATTCAATAAGACACCCTCCACATTTGAGCCATTCTATAAGAATCATAAAGATTAGATTATCCTAAATTTTTGACCCATTCCCTAACAGGACATTTCAGCAAAACACTGATTTTAAAACAATAAAACCTCTATAGGGATAAGTCCTTGATTGGTCTCAAAGACGTCATTCAGTATAGAATATGAGACCGTTGGCACAGATCTTGTTCCAATTTTAATTTTAAATAGTCACATGTATAATTCTCAATACAGCCTTTTATATTTCATATAATTAACTTTTTTGCCTGACTCATAGTAAGCTGAATGCTTTTATTATTAATTTTTTATTATTTTTAACTGTGGTAAAATGTACATAACATAAAATTGGTTTGACCTTGAGCAAGTCAGTTAACCTCTCCTATTTCTCAAATTTTCTCATTATTGGAATTCTAAACTCTGACAATTATGCCCCAGATTTTTACATGGAGATGTGAACTAATCAGGAGTCAGCTGAACCCTATAATTCTATAGGTCTTTTGGACCTGGTCTTCAGAGTTACAAAGGCCTTCAAAGACTTACCTTTGGTGTATGTGGTCTAAGTATCTTGAGACAGCAGGCTATGGCCTAATTAATTTTTCCATGATCACAAAGTGGAGGCTACCAGCATTGTGTTGCAGGTATGGAGGGAATTCTCACTGCACGTTACTCCATCTCATCACCACAACCAGTTCCACATGTCCTTTATTTCCCGTGAGCTTCTCTTGTGTATAGCCCCACTCCTGACTCCAATATATAGATATTTTGGAACACAGACTCAGTTCATTTCCTATTTATTACATGGAAATAAGGAGAATGTGAAGCTCAGCCATGTGGGAATCGAGAAATCGGACAACCTGTCCTCATGAGAGAGCAGGAAATTTGGCAGAACTGACTCATTGAAACTGTATTCATTTCTTAGGCTGTTATAACAAAGTATCCTAAAATGAATGTCTTAAAACAACAGAAATGCGTCTTCCGATTCTGGAGGCTGGATGTCAGAAATCAGGGTATCAGTAGGACCATGCTCCCTATGAAACCTATAGGGAGGAATTCTTCCTTGCCTCTTCCCACCTTCTGGTAATTTGCTAGCAACTTTTTATGTTCCTTGGCTTGCAGATGGAGCTCTTCAATTTCTGCCTCCATCATCATGTGGTGTCCTCCCCTGGTGGGCCTGTGTTTTCTCATGATGTGCTTCTCCCTTCTTATAAGGACACCAGTCATATTAGATAAGGGCCCGGCCTAATGACCTTATCTCAACTTGATCACACCAGCAAAAGCCTTATTTACAAATTGGTCAAAATCCCAGATACAGGGGTTTAGAACCTCAACATATTTTGGGGGGGGACACAATTTTATCCATAATAGAGATGACCTAGAACTGTGTTCAGGACCAACCCTGGCAACTGGCTTGCCTGACTGCCATCTCAGAGAACAAGATTTTTATGAATCTCTGTTGCAATGTTCCCCTTCTAACATACTACAGTTTCTTTATTTTCATATTTTCATTTTTTTTTCAGTTGGAGTCTCACTCTGTCACCCAGGCTGGAGTACAGTGGCACACTCACGGGCACCCCAGTGTCGATCTTCTGGACTCCGGCGATTCTTCCGCCTCAGCCTTCCAAGTAGCCAGAACTACAGGCACACGACACCTCACCCAGCTAATTTTGGATTTACTGTAGAGATGAGGGCTTGCCAAGTTCCCCGGGCTAGTCTCGAACCCACAGGCTCAGGCAATCCACTCGCCTTGGCCTCCTAACGTGCTGGGATTACAGCCTGAGCCACCGAACCCAGCCTATTTTCATATATATTTTTTAAAATTCTGTTCCATCTATCAACTGCCTAGCTTTCTCTGATTCAAAAATCATTGAGAGAATAAGATTATTCTAATGAGTTAGCAACTCTTCTCTGATGCAAATTCTTAACCCTAATTACCATGCAGACCCTTGACAAATCTATACATTGGGAAAACTTGGTAGGAAGCCCACCCACCCCTTACCTCCACTGTGGTCCAGAGGACAGGATCATGAGATATTGCTGTAGCTACTAATAAATATGCAATCATATAGGGCTACTTTGCTTAGCAGGTATCACACAGTAACTACAAATCCGAGATGTCTTGTACATAATGTTTTACCTATCCCAAATAGGTCACCTGGAGGCCCAGCAGGGAAAGACATTGGTTTATACAAACTCACTGAAGGCACTGATGGTGGCAGGCTGGTGAAGAATCCGCACCTTGGGGTGGTATAGCAAGCAGTTGTATAAGCAAGCAAGTTAATTAGTCAAATTCCTGTCTGGTATTTACAATTACATTGATTAAGAGTGATGACGGCTGGGCACAGTGGCTCACATCTATAATCCCAGCACTTTGGGAGGCCGACGTGAGAGGACTGCCTGAACCCATGGGTTTGATACCAGCCTGGGCAACTTGGCGAGACCTCATCTCTACAACAAATCAAAAAAATTAGCTGGGCATGGTGGCATGAGCCTGTAGTTCCAGCTACTTGGAAGGCAGAGGTGGAAGGACCACCCAAGTTCAGCAGGTCGAGGCTGCAGTGGCCATGAGCATTCCACTGCACTCCAGCCTGGGCAACAGAGTCTGACTCTGACTCAAAAAAAAAAGGGTGATAACTACATTGTTTTCAGCTTTGCGTGGTCACCTGCATTTTGTGACACATTACTGGAAATATGAGACCAGTGTTGGCCAGAGACCACTCCCTGAGGAAGGGGACAGAAAGAAGCCAAGTATAGGAGGAAACAGTCTATGTCTGGACAATACCTCACAGGAGAGTACCCTCTGCAGGGAATGATCAGCCTGTCCATGACACAAAGAAAACCCTTAATATTGTATATATATATAAAATATTTAAAAAACTATGCCTAATACTTAAGAATTTAAGTTACAAAAGTCTAAAAACTCACACCTACACCATAAATCCACCTTGCCAGCGAGATATATTGTGATATAAATTTAACATATAGTGCAGTGGTTCATAGTTATCTGTGTGTTAATGTTGTTTAGGAAATGATAATTTTTAATTTCCTGAATTTTACACATTTAAATTTGCATATATATAGTAGTTCAACTTTAAAGAATATGTGTGAAACATTATAATGTGTATGTGTATAATTATAACTGAACGCAAGGGATTCCTATAATGATTTAATAACAAAGAGAAAAAAATCAAAGCCACAAGCAATAAATCCATTTTAATTATATGTTGTGATAGCTTGTGGCTGCAGTGTTTTATACATATCCATTCATGTGTGCCTTTTATATTTTGCATTGATTTTAAAGCTATTTCTTCAACGTTTTATAATTATGGCCCCCATGTAAATTACCACAGTTGAAAATTTTACATATTCAAATTAACGGAAAAAGACATAAGATGTTCATTTACATTGTTGAAAAGTAATTTTTACATGTTCACCATAGTTATGCTCAATATAAGTGATTGCATGAACTCAATGATTAAATGACTGTAACAAATGTTCTGTTTAAAATCATGAAAATGATAAGTTGTTATACAGACTCAATGTTTTTGAAAAGAAAGTATTTAATTCATAAGGGACTCTTTAGTCTATCAATTTGAAATACTATAATCAGAGTGTGATTTATTGTATTTCCCAACACATGAATCAAATATCCTGATTGCCTATGTTTGGTTTTAGCTATTAGTGAGTTTTTACTTTTTTGTTTTACTGCATCTGAAATATATGAGATTTGACTTTAGTAGGGGTATGAACCTCAATCCTAATTTGGTTAAAAGTGAATATAATACGAGAACTTTGGCAATATGTCTTTCCTAAACTCTCTAGAAATTCTGCACCCAGAAATTGCAGTGTTGCACTGAATAGCAGCAAATGGAGAATGATGTTCAGCTTGTTTTTGCTTGTTTCTGGAGTAGGCTCCATTTATACATGGCATGAGAGAGCCATCTACAGAAAGTTAAGAAAAGAACTGTCTCCTACAATAAGAACAGAAAGTCTAAGGGTGTCTGTTAAGAGAGATTACTTTGTGGTGATATGTTAAGCATACTATGATAGCACAGTGGACACAGGTTTGGAGCCTAGAATGGGCTCAAACTATATAAAGCAACTCGGGGGGCCTTAAAACCACCTTGTCTTTGGGAGGCCAAGGCAAGAAGATTGCCTGAGTCCAGAGGTTCAAGATCAACCTGGGCAACTTGGTGAGACGTCGTCTCTACAAAAAATAAAAAAATTAGCTGGGCATGGTGGCATGTGCCTGTAGTTTCAGCTACTTGGAAGGCTGAGGCAGAAGGATCGCCTGACCCCAGCAGGTCGAGGCTGCGGTGGCCATGAGCATGCCACTGCACTCCAGCATGGGTGACAGAGTGAGATTCTGACTCAAAACAAAACAAAACAAAACAAAACAAAAAAACCCCACCTTATCATAGCAGTGCATGTTAACACTGCTGGACAGAGAAAGCAGGCAGGCATCAAGGGTCTGGACTGGTAAACCAGAAAGCACTGGGGTGGCATACAAAGGACTGCTTAAGACTCTATCTTATCTTTGAGGGCAGTATCCCTGTAAGATCACTGTGATCATGTTTTGTGTCAACATGACTGGTCTAAGGGATGCCCAAATATCTGGTAAAACATTATTTCTCGATGTGACTGTGGGGTGTTTCCAGAAGACACACTGGAATTGACTCAGTAGAATGGGTAAAGATCATCCCTCATCAGTATGAACAGGCATCATCCAATCCATTCAGGGCAGGCCCAATAATACAAAAAGGTGGCGAGAGAGTGAATGTGCTCTCTTCTTGAGCTGGACTATCCACCTTCTTCTGTCCCTGAACATCAGAGCTTCCCTGGTCCTCAACCCTGCAGACCCCAGCACTTAAACCAGTGGACTCCTGGGTTATCGAGGCTTTGACTTCAGATTGAGAATTCTACCACCAGCTTTCCTGGTCCTCCAGCTTGCAAACCATGGGACTTATTAGCCTCCACAATCACATGACCCAACTCCCATATTAAATCTCTCTGAGATCAATATATATTCTATTGGGTTAGGTTCTCTGGAGAACTCTGACTAACACAATCCCAAAGCTCAAAATTCTGAAAAGGTGCTATTTGTTTTGGTAGAAATGTGAGTACAACTTTGTTGGCATTTTGGTAGCTTCCTTGTGCTTTCTGTTAACTCTCTCCTATCTTCCTACTACTGGTTTCGGTGGAGTCTTGGAGGAACGGCTCTGTGAGCACATTTGTTCCATCAGGAATCATGTCATCTTTATCACTGGCTATTTGTCTTTCACCCTATTGGAACTGTGCTCCTTAAAGGCAGGGATTTTGTATTTTTTTTTTATTTGGGTTGGTTGACTGACAGGTTTGTTGATTTATCATTGAATCCCCATTGGCTTGCTCACAACTTGTAGCAGGGGTTCAATAAATGTTGAATGAATGAACCCTTGCAGCATACAGTGGAGGTGGCTACTTGTTATGCCTCAATCTAGAGTGATATGGGACCTGGGCAATTTGATAATATAGGCATAACAGCAGTGCCAAATAAACTGAAAGCTAAATACAAGCAACACTTGTTATGTAAATGGAACTTCAAGTCTCCTAGCTCTTCCAGCCAGATCACTGTTCCTCTGCTCCTTCTACAGAAAAACTTTAGAGCCACCACTGGGCAGAAATAATTAGAATGATACAATTTAATATCAATGATACCGAACATTTGCCGAAGCGTATATGCTTGAGGTAAGGGCTATTGTTTTGCCTATCCTACAGACTCATCCATGCCAAGATTATTTTTTGATCTCTCTACGAAACACATGATGTTCTAGGCTCTGAGGATGCAGTAAAGAAAAGAACAAAGTCCCTGCTCATGAAATTTAGAAACTGAGACCAAAAAAAAAAGTAATCCAGAGCCCATATACTTAGTCATTGTGCTAGAGAGGACTCATAATATCATATAAAGAAAATTAAGTATGTCTGTGCAGGAAAATTAAATTGTGTGAATAGAATTTGGAAAATAGTATGGATGGGGTTGTGGTTCATTCATAAATATCATGAGACAGAAGTGGCACCGAAATCATTTTAAGATCAAATATCAACTGGGTGCAGTGGCTCAAGCCTATAATCCCGGCACTTTGGGGGGCCGAGGTGAGAGGATCGCCTGAGCCCACAGGTTTGAGACCAGCTTGGGCAACATGGTGAGACCTCTTCTCCACAATAAATCAAACAATTAGCTGGGCGTGGTAGTGCGTGCCTGTAGTTCTGGATAGCCTCACCATTATCACCCCCAAATCAATTAACCTACAAAAGTTCAGGCCCATTTTATTATAGGATGCTTCCCCAATATACAATAAAAATAAAAAAAACTTGTTTGATTGATTGTTTCTCATAATGTTGTTTAACTAGTTCCTCTTTTCCCTGTATTCCCAGTATACTGGAAGTTAGATAAAGAGGCTTGAAAAGATTCAGGTTTAGCATTCTGGTCAAAGATACTTGTTAGCCAGGCTCGGTGGCTCAGCCTGTAATCCCACGCCTTGGGAGGCTGAGGTGAGTGGATTGCCTGAGCCCACAGGTTCGAGACCCGCCTGGGCAGGTGAAACCTCATCTCTACAATAAATCAAAAAATCAGCCCGGTGTGGTAGCGCGTGCCTGTAGTTCCAGCTACTTGGAAGGCTGAGGTGGAAGGATCGCCGGAGCCCAGCAGGTCGAGGCTGCGGTGGCCGGGAGCGGCCACTGCACTCCAGTCTGGGTGACGGCGTGAGACGCCAACTCAAAAAAAAAAAAAAAAAAAAGATACTGTTAAGTGATGCTGTATACATTTGATTGATCCTCATCAAAAGGTATATAACAACACATTGTCTAAGTGATGCTAAATTTGGTCACTCAGTACAATTTTCTCTTTATAATTAAAAAGTAACCTGTGGGATGTTACTTTGGCACCGCTTAAAT
>CAUYQG010076671.1:0-17836 GCA_963574415.1 Tarsius wallacei | reverse complement strand
GGTCTATATGATTAATCTTGATTCTCTATATGGCAGACATTCACCAAAATATGTTCTATCCATCATGTTACCTAAAATACATAAGGTGTTATGAAAGTTGTAAGTTGATATTCAATATGATAATAATAATAGTCAACACTCTTTGGGAGCTAACCATGTGCTCGGCAGAGTGTACAGCACAGTCTGTCTTGCTCTGCACTAAACCTGCCTCCTACCCATCATAGGGACACAGTCTGAATTCTGGCCAATGGAATGCTCCTGATCCATAAAAACTTTGTGCATGATTCTCCATGCTCTTTCCCTTTTAACTGATGTGCTAGAGATGAATCCAGCAACCTGGGAAACCACTGTTGAAGATAAGGGAGGCCCAAGATGGAAAAAAACCTGATCCCCAATCACAGTTTAGAAGAAAGCCCCCCTCCCCCCCCTCCCCCCCCATCTATCAAGATTTCCTGCTTTGGACGTTATATGAGTGAGAAATTAAATTATTTAATGCTTTGGCTGGGTGCAGTGGTTCACACATGTAATCCCAGCACTTTGGGAGGCTGAGACGAGAGAATTGCTTGAGCCCAGGAGTTCAGGACCAGCCTGAGCAACATTCCAAGACTATGTCTCTACAAAAAAATTAAAAAATTAGCCAGGCATGGTGTAGTGCCCTTGTAGTCCCAGCTAATCCCAGCTGAAGTGGAAGGATCACCTGACCCCAAGAGGTCGAGGCTGCAGTGAGCTGCTATCATGCCACTGCACTCTAGCCTGGGTGACAGAGTGAGGTTCCCACTAAAAAATATAAATAAATAAATAATACTTGAACCACTATACATTTGGAAACTTGTTTGTTACTGCAGTTGGCATACATCACTCCAGCAGGTATTGTCTCTTAATCAAGAGGTACTACTTATACACAAGTAATGTCTACCGTATGCACTAAAAATGGCCATTTCTGTTGAGATTGGCACAGTCATTAATAAAAACAAATGCCAACTTGAGGACATTTTACAACTTTGTAGCAGATTTTGTTAAATGCCTTTAACTCCTTGATTTCAGAAATCCACATATTAGTTTTTATCACCTTTTGGGCAAGTCATTTCAGATATTAAACATTATTGTTAATACTAGATAAGTTACAGATAAGTATGCGGACTATGAAAATGCCAGTCATGGTTGGTGAATTCAAGTGAGACAGGAAGGTGATTATTAAGACACAGATATATTTATATTCCTGATAAAGGAATGATACTTGTACTAATTACACAAAGGCATAAATAATCATGCTTAATTTATAATGTGTTAGTTCTCATAAGTTTTTATATAATCTTGGCCAATATTAAAGACCTCTGAAGCATCTTTTATTTGTTGGAGCATAAAATAATAATATCGTTCAAAGTGGCAAATTATTTCCTTCAAGTCTGGACTTTATTTCAAAACAACTTTGGATATTTTGTGCCACTTAGATTGGAAAAACGTTTTTGTATATTTTCTATTTGGCAGAAAAAGAATTAAACAAGTGCCAGAAAATCTCATCTTCCCTTTCCCATAAGAATTTTTACCACCACTCTCCACTCTCTTGAGCATTCGCCGGCATTATTCCGTTTATGTGAATAGGCTAAAATAAATGGTGGGATGTTTAAACAACTGTGAAATAACTGCCTGGGGGTTACACTTAATGATCTCCAAAAGCATTTCAGCTGACACGTTCCTGTGTAGAAGCCAGAAGGGAGCAGGAGGTTTGACAGTAGGGGGTTGGAGAGGAGAGAAAAAGCAGCTCATTGGGATAAGCACGTCATTCTTTGTCCTCTCATCCTCTCCATCACTTTGCCTGATGAGGGGTCTATAAACACTGCACACCCCACCATTCCCCCAGTAGGCCTGACTTCTATGGCCTGAGAGGCTACCCTCTCCCCATCCTCTTTCTCCCCCTCCTCCAGATATGCACATTATAAATATGCAGATGTGTGCATTCATACAGCATTGTATATCTTACAAAGCTCTTCCACATCTGTTCTCACTGATCTCTAGAATAGAGGCAGCTAGTATTCCATTCAGCTGAATAGAAACACGGTCACAATCAGATGGAGGAACTGAGACTCAGGGATGGCAGCGAGTCCCCCATGTCACGCCCATGCCTGATAAATGATGGAACCTGTGTTAGAACCTCCACACACCTCTCTAAATACCTGCCTAAATACATAAATACTTTTACCTCCCTAAACACTCTTCCCTCTTTAAATAGTAATAACATACTCTAACTTCCGAGTCATTAGGTAAATTACGTTCGTTCATGAGACTAAAGTTGCTTAGACCTGAGCCAGAGATCAGTGAGGGTAGAATGAGGCTAAGGAAGGTTCAATGGCTTGTTTGTGGTGGTGTTGGCCTCTAGGCCTCTTTGCCTGGGCCTCCTGCAGTTTCTGGAATTGCTGATAACCACCACAGGGACCAGAAGTGTCTTTCTCTTGGCAATCAAGCAGTAGCCACTCCTTTCTGATGCAGTCTCATGAGAATCATTCAGTTCTAATTACCAGGATTGTGCTGGAAAAAAAATGCTGGAAATACTGAAGGGTGACTCAGAAATTTCAGGTGCAAAATAAAAACTGCATTCATTTAATTGCTTAAAAATCAAATGAGGTACTTACGTGAGTCTTCGTTTATGTTGGCTAACAATATTGTCCACCAGCAAGTGAACCAGAAAGATGTACTGGCAAGAACACTGAGATGCCATCTCTTCTTTCTTCCACCAGTGTTAGATCACTTTGTATCTCAGTATGAGTCGTATGATAACTTTCTCTTTGTCTGAAGACTACCAACCTCCTTCAGTCATATAAGTTAAGGTTAACAGCAATGAAGGGAAGTTAAGCCTGACAAATCACCTGATTCCCTCAGTGGTCCACAAGAATGCTCTTCCTTCCCTCCTCTACACTCCTTCTCTTTCTTCCTATCATAAACCCAGCACACACACACGCACACACACACACACACACACACACACACATCACACACACACACACACACACACACACACACACACACACACACAAGGTCCTACAATTAGGTTTAAGAACCTCCTAGAAAAATGTTACATACCTCATTGCTGAATACTACTATGGTCACCTTTGAAGTACTCTCCTTGGGAAACTATGCACCAATGCTAGCATCTAGTCCACCGGTCAAAGCAATTTTGGAACTCTTTTTCTGGAATGGCTATCAGAGCTGTCATCGTTATTTGCTGAGGTCTGACAATTAAGTTTGTGAGCTTGCCACTGTGCACTTATGCTGGCAGCACTGTCCAAATAACTGTATTGGAACACCCACCCTACTCACCTGATCTGGCCCCCAATGGCTTTTTTCTTTGCCCTAAGATAAAGGAACTATTGAAAGGAGGACATATGATGATATTCAGAGCATCAAAGGTAATATGGCAACAATTCTGATGGCCATTCCAGAAAAAGGGTTCCAAAATTGCTTTGAAGGGTGGACTACATGCTGGCATAAGTGCAGAGATTCCCAAGGGGAGTACTTTGAAGGTGACCATAGTGATATTCAGCAATGAGTTAGGTAGCACTTTTTCCAGAGTAAGTTCATAAATTTAATGGTCATACCTCATACACACAGTGTGGGAGGAATATAAATGACTGCTATTTTCCACTACATCCATTACCTTCCAAATAATCTGCTTCATTTAACTATTATCTGTGAGATGTATGTCTTCTATTTACTTAAGTCAATTTTTAATGATTCAATGAATATTTCTTATGCCCAATTCATGCCAAGCACTCAGGTCACCTAATTTCAGTGCCACAAACCTTTTTCGTGGGATGTCCTTTACAAATGTTCTTATCAGTATCATTCATCAACCAGTATTGACTAAGTCCTGAGCAATCAAAAGGTAAGTTTGGATAGATGGCACAAGACCCGGACTTAGGAATGCATGCTTCCTTCCATGTTTCTGAACTCTTCTCTGAATTCCTGATATCATTGTGGATTCTTCTGCACAATTAAATGCAGCTCAGCGTAACTGCCAGGCCTGGAGCCCCACTCTCAGTCAGGTACTGACCTGGACCACTGGAGATGAGAAATGGACAATACACCATCTCTGCCCTTGAAGGGCTCACCCATCTAGGTTATGACTGTAAACATTGTGGGTAATACGCTATCAGAGAAACCCAGTCAAAGGCTATGAGCATATAAGAAAGGTAGGAAGACAGAAACATTTGCAGCTTGCACACCGTGTGGTCAGGCCAGGAACGTAACACTTGATCTTGCATATGAAAGAGATGTTATTCTCATCATCTTACAAATGAGGAAACTGAGGCTCAGAGGGTTGAAACAACTTACCCACATCTGCCTAACTACAAAGCCAACGTCCGTTCTACTCCATCACACTTTCCTATGATTCTCATTGCTCAACATCCTAGATCTCAGTCTTTCCTCCAGATTTCATGTCCCAGACATTGCTAATCAGGAAGTCTTCAGAACAGGACCACAGCCCAGCACATTACCTTTCAGAAAACAAGAAAAAGAGAGCTTTCGTATGTCTTTGAAGATCATTACCTTTCAATGAATAATGACATCAAACAACAGTTACAAAGTTACAGTATAAAAGGTCATTTCATGTTTAATTTATGCATGGTAATACTGTGAAGGGTACTGAGAATAATTTTTTTCTTTCTGTATATAGTTAGTGTGGTAATGAGGGAAAGCAAAGAGGAAAAAGTCAGGTAACATCACCCCCAACCACCACCATCATCATCATCCTCAACCCAGACAAGCACAAAATGCGACATGAGAGCTAGACTCTAAGAATACTTTTAGAATTTTATAAAAATAAGATCTCAGATTCTGCTGACACTCTTCCTCATTGTGTGGCAGATGAATGTTTTATCATTACTGTTTAGATTTGTCCATCTCTTTAACCCAATTAATTTCACACTGCCAAGCAGAAGTAGCACCTCCAGGGCCTATGAGTTTATTGGATATCAGTTTGAAAAATTAAGAAATAATACAAGTACCTGATAGTTGCATTAATTGAGCCTGGACAGAGTGGGAGGCTAAGAACAGGGGCATATCAAATGGTGCTAGGATATGGGAGATAACACCAATAGTTAAATAACTCCATTATCACAAGAAGTTAAATGTCATAAGAAAGACATGGAAAAAATATTCTAAAAGTTCAAAAAGGAGAAACATTGAATTCTAGAGAATCTTTGGAAATTTTCTTCAATACTGAATAACTGTGCTATTGTTTAGAGAGAAGTGTCAAGGATTAGGATTGCTATTTTCCAAGTGGTAAGTTTTCATTCTAAGTATTTTGGAAGGAATTTTAAGAGCACCATTATCTTCAAATTGCAGGCATGTCAAAAAAGTCACTCACTGTTGATTAGCGTCACACACAAAAATCTATGTTCCTCATCTAGAGAAGCATCTCAGAAATCCCTTGTATTATTACCACTAAAATTTTATTATAATTGTAGATATCATGAAGATTTTAATAGAATGCTAAAGAAGAACAAATGGGAATTTTTAAGCTGCAAAGAGTAAACAAGATATTTGTTCCCACTGAGAAATGGTGGTAATTTTCATTTTTAAATAAGATTTTTGTCTCTTCTTATACACATGGTTTAATCATAAGAAAATAATTTCAGTGCAAGTATTTCCTGGAAAAAAAAGAAAATTACAAACATAGCTACAAAGACTAGAGTCACATTTCTACTTTTCTGTTATTATGAAACATGTTCAGTTGGAGAGAAGAGGCCTTGATACCAGAAACATCATTTAAATGATCCAAAGTTCACTCCCCACAAGCTCATGATGGAAAAGCGCCTCAGTGGTCAGACCAGCATGCAGAATGTTGCGTGACCCAAAGACCTCTTCCACATACGTTGCTTGTGTGTTCTATTCAATGAACTAGATCCAGACACTTCTGCCATACCCAGTTTCAATATAGAAAGCCTTCTCAAGAAGTATGTAAGTTAGTTTCAAATATCTTACGAAGAAAGATACTACCTATGCACAAGTTACCTGGATGACAGATTGTCCCTCCAAAAAAAAATGATTGCTTTTGTTTTAACCCAGTGTGGCCAAACATTATTCCAAATCAATCTATCAGATAATATATAGCCATTAAAATGTTTTTGACAACTAGTTAATCATGTCAAGAAAGTCGAATGATACAAAGCTACGAGAAAAAAAAAATAAAGAGAATAAATTAGGTGGAAGCTATCTCCTAACTTTACAAGTAAGTTTAGGCATGGACCAAAGGCATACTCAAGATATGCAAAGATGGTAACAGTGCCCTAGAAGACATAGGAAAGGATTGCTATGGTACACTTTAAATACCCAAGAGAGGAGAAATTATTTTAGTGAAATTGTAAAAAATGGTTGCTGCAATTCTGCTCAAGATTTGGATGAATTTTCAAATGACTTAGCATTTGCTGACTTTGTCTGCAAATCATACATACATGCCAAGGCCCAACAGGAGGCAAGAACCAATAAAACAGCCCAGAGAACAGCTCAAGAGGCAGGTGCTCATGGTCATCACTCAGTTCAGAGTGCACAAGCCAAGAGCCAAGAAAGCCAGAGAGCCAGTTATCTGAGAAGCAGTTAGCACCTTAGTGACAGGCTGCCACCCATAGCTCAGGAGCCCTGAGGATGTATAGAAACCCTGATTACTGTGTTCAAATTCTGGAGGTATGTCAGCAGTAGAGTAGGGAAAGGGCATTATTAGTACTCATTAGCAATTATTTTATAGCTCTGACATTTGTATCACAGTACCTGTGCCACTGTAAATTACATTAATTCACTGCTGGAATGAAGATCCTTAGTATTCTTAAAGGAACATATCTAGGAATATCACTTTCTGTCTCATAAGCTATGTAAAGTGCACATGTTATTTATACTCTCCAAGTCCTGGTCCCACGAACTTTAAAATGGAGACAAATTTTCCCTCAAGAGACTAAAAGTGACATATGTAAAGTGCCTCACAAAGTTCCTTGCACAAAGTGCAGGCCCAACCAGTGGCAATGATTACTCATTCGTGCATTCACTTATTCGTTCTTACTGAAGCTAACCAATTTCTCAATTCTTGAGATTATGCATTGAGTACCATGCCAGTAGGTAAAAGGAGGTTCAGACAGGCATGTCAGCTTTCTCTCCACTTTTGAGCTGTCATTCTTGTGAGAGCAGATTTCCTGCCAGTAACACACAATAAGACAAAGTGCCTAACATCTACAATTCTTGGGGATTCTTTGCAGCTTGTATGTATACTGACAAGCCTTGAAATACAGATAATTTCCAGGACCTAGAATAAGTAACAAACAAAACATGCATTCTTTACCCAAAAACCACACCCTGGACTATCTTCTTTCTGCTAAAGTTGTCTGATAATACCTGACTCTCAAACCTATGTGTCCAGCATCTAGAAAAGTCTATAGTAACTGTTCGGTAAATATATGTGAGTGAATGAATGAACGAGAAAACAGAGATGAGTTGGTTGATCAGGGCTTCTCAACCTCAGCACTATTTATATTTTGGTAATAATAATATTTTGTTGTAACAGGCTGTCCTGTGCATTGTTGGAGGCATGGTAACATCCCTGGCCTCTTCCCACTAGATGCTAGTAGCATCCACCTTCCTCCAAATTGTGACAACCAAAAATGTCTGCAGACATTGCCAAATATCCCCTAGGAAGGCAAAATTGCCACAGATTGACAACCTCTACTCTAGAACAAAGATTTGCAACTCTAGATGCATAATAGAATTACTTAGGGGGACTTTAACAACCCAAATGTTTTGGCAACACCTCAAACCAACCATATCAGACTCCCTTGGGTGGCATCTAGTCATTCCTAGTCTTCTAAAGCACCAAGATGATTCAAATATGCAGCTAAATATTGCGAACCACTTCTCCACACTTTTGAGTGGCACTTCTGCCTGCTATGAAAAGTGTGGTCCCTGGGCCAGCAGCTGAGTGTCACCTGGAAACTTGCCAGAAGAACCTCAGGCCCCACCCCAAATCTGCTGCATCAGTCAAGGTCCAGGCAGGAGAAAGAAGCTACACCAGTTATTTGAACAGTGAGTATTTAATGTAAATAACTGTTAACTAGGTATAAAGTTGTTAACTAGGTAACTGAAGGAGTAAAAATAAAACTCGAATATATTAGGGAGGTAGCAACTACAGAAAGCAGATACCTTTCTGGTTAGGGGAACAAAGGAAGGAGGTTGGAGTACCTGAGAAAGGGGCAGTTTTTTGGCCAACGCTTAGAACTCTGAAGGGGGGCATAATGACGTTTATTTTGAGAGTGTTGGAAGACTTGCAAGCAGGAAGCAGCTGCTACCTTGCCTCAGAAGACTTGCTGGGGCAATGCATGCAGAAGCCTCAGGCAAACAGGCGCCTTCTCCGTCCACGGGACTTGCAGTCTCCCTGTAGCACCCCTTATTGCATAAGCCTAGCATCAAGCCAGTTGGCAATGCAGAAATGCAGGTTGCAGAGTTCAGCCCCAACAACACAAAGCAGAGCTTAGAAGGCTGGGTTTGGAGTTGAGAGGCAAAAGCCTAATAACCGGCACATCTACTTACAGGGGACTGTATTGCATTACCACGACTCCCAGGGGATTCCCATGCACATTATACTGTGAGAAGACCTGCTTTAGAGGATGTCACTTTATCCTGACTTCTAAAGAAGCTTTAGAGGATGTCACTCTATGCTGACTTCTAAACAAGCTATCCCTAGTTAGTATAATAGCTTGGCAGCAACTCCCACTTTAAAACAATCATAATTCACTCCCTAACACCAATGATACAAACCACTGCTTTATTGTGGTTTATCATCTTACACATAAATAGAATTTCCAACGAATTCAATGTGTTCTCTTAAAAGCTAAATATTTCCTTGTCTGTCTCTCCCCTTTTATTTACAATGACTACAAACAAGACAAAAAATTGTCATCCTTTTCTTAGTCCTTCCTTAGTTGGTCGAGTAAAATTCAAAAACCTCAATTGTGTCATTAATAGCAACAAAACAGGGACCCCCTTCAGGGAGAGTCTGGATTCTTTAACTCAGCAAAGGACTAGTAAGTTTGAGCACTATTATTTTTTCCCATGCAGGTGCCTTGGCTTCTCAAGGAGAAAGCCCTGTTTGCCAGAGATTGGAGAGTCTCCCTCTACCAGGCATCTGGCCAAAGTGCCTGGTTCATCACAAGGGATACCAGGTGGGAGAACATTCCAGCTCAGTGCCAACACAGGGGCACAGCTGAAGAAAATAAGTGGTCGCTGCGTGTCCTCCTTAGAAGCACCAGTTTCTTCTAGGTGACATCCATGGACAGCACTTCCCCAGGCAAGGCTCTATTTGTGGATTTTCCCGGTACACTTCTGCCACCCAGTGGATGATCTGTAACTCAAGCTGGAACTGCAATGGTAAAGTCTAGCCTTTGGGATTAAAGCTCAAGCATAATTATTCCTGAAAACTGCCAATCATTTTAACAAGTGTATTAATGCTTCCTTTGAAATAGGATATATTCACATGCATGTTTTAGTGTAAAGTATATATATATATTCAATTTTATATGATTGGAAACTTATAGTATGCTTTAATAATGAGAACTCAGTGAAAAGAAAGTGACTTTTTTTCAAATCTAGGAAGATTCTGCATAGTTTAAAGAAACATTAAGATGATTAAGATTTCATTGAATCTATAGTCAGAGCAGAAGTTTCCATATATATGCTCATGTTTAGTTTTCAATTCCAAACATATACATTCTCTTTCAACTTTTACATGAAGAAAATTAAGTAACATAAAAAGTGTCAATGATTTTGATTCAAAAGTTCTCATTTGTGTTACAAGCTTGCCAAAACAATCTGATTTTTGAGATTGTTATGCTTGTGCGTAGGGTTATTTTCCTCATGTTTTATGAATCATAGATTCTGAGATTTTTTTTTCAGGTTCTTTAAATTTTCCATGACATGTGACATTGAGGGATTCTTTTGTTTGAGTGTAAATGAACAAGCTGATGGATAAACATGCTGATATATGTTATGATATTCCTTAGAAAACAATAGTAATACATTTAGTATGTAGAAACTAGAAGACTTGGTGTCCAATATTAAAGAAAAAAGTGTTAAACAATCTTATACATTTATTAAATTGTGATGATTAATGAAATAATACATGAGATTATAGATACAAACTTTTCTGATATTCTTATTTCCTCAGACAGCTTTGACACAGTTGCTAAAGATGATCTTATAGAAATCCTGCTATTGATTTAAAAATAAAAATTATCAGCAATAACTAATAATTATTAGGAAAATTTAATAAGATAGAGAAAACACAGAAAATGTGATGATAATTTGGATTTTGAAATTTAAATAAATGAAAAAGTTACATGACAATTTCCAAACAGTTGGGTAATTATACAAAATGCCTTCAGCCATGAGACACTTTTATAAAAGACAGAAAGATTTCTATTGTGTTAAGTTTCAACTGAATTTGAACTATAACAGCTGAGATGCGCAAGCTTCTTTTGGAATTTATCCTGGTTCACTGCAAAGTGCATATGGTGAAAACTGCATGTGGTGAGTCAGACTCAATTAAAATAAAACCAGAAAATTGATTTGAAATGGCAATTTAGTTGAACCAGAACTGGACCCAAATTGTTATGTCATTTTACCAATCATAATCACACCAAATAGGGCTATCCCTTACAATTATATTTTGATTCTGAATTATACAAGAAGACAAGACTGAATTAAGTAGCAAATCTCTGCCACCTTGTTGAATTTACTGCAGTGTGTGAGGCTTCACTTTGCCCTTTCAGTCAAAATTAAAGGTCAATTAATCAACAAATTCTATAGATTAAAAACTTTTAAAGGGTCAAGAAATAATGCATAATATTCCAAAATTCTACAACTCATATTCAAGGGAAAAGTAATTACACATTCTTTTTTGTTGCTTATAATAATTAGGTTTTAGATTTATAGAAAATTGAGCAGAGTGTACTGAGAATCCCTTTCCCCAATACACAGTTTCTCCCACTATTAACAGCCTATATTAGTGTGGCATATTTGTTACAATTGATACACCATCAATACAGCAATACCAACTAAAGTCCATAGTCTACATCAGGGTTCACTCTATGTGTTGTACATTCTATGGGTTTTGACAAATGTATAATGACATGTATCTACCATTACAATATCAGACAGTTGATATTGTAATATTCACCTATTAATCTCTCTCTCCCTTTTCCACGCCCCCCCCAGAAACTATTGATATTTCTACTGTCTCCTTAGTATTTCCTTTTCCAGAATGTCATATACTGTACATAGTTGCAATCATTCATATGTAGCCTTTCAGATTGGTTTCTTTTACTTACAAACACTCATTTAAGATTTTTCTGTCTTCTCACAACTTCATGGTTCATTTTTATCATTGAATAATATCCCATTGTATGAATGTACCTCAGTCTGTTGACATATTCACCTATTGAAGAACATCTCGATTGCTTCCAAGTTTTGGCAATTATGAATAAAGGTGCTATAAATATTCGTGTGCAGGATTTTGTGTGAACATACGTTTTCAACTCCTTTGGGCAAATACCAAAGAGTAAAATTGCTGGAATGATAAAAATGTTTGATTTTATAAGAAACTGCCAAACCATCTTCCAAAATGTCTTTACCATTTGGCATTCATCACCAGCATTTGGTAGTCAGTATCTGGATTTTAGTCGCTTACATAGATGTAGAGTGGAGTTTCATTGTTGTTTTAATTCACAATTCTTTAAATGACAAATGATGTTGAAGATCTCCCTTCTCTTTCTGGTGAGGTTTCTGTTCAGATCGTTTGCCCATATTTTAATTGAATTGTTTGTCGTTTTATTGCTGAGTTTTATGAGTTCTTTGCATATTTTGGATACCAGTCCTTTATCAGATATGTTTAGCAAAGATTTTCTGCCAATGAGTGATAGCCTTTTCATTCTCCTAAAAATGTCTTTCACAAAGCAGGAGTTTTCAACTTTTATAAAGTTCAACTTCATCATTTTTCTTTCATGGATAAAGCTTTTGGTATTGTATGCAAAATATTGTTGCCAAGAAACCCAAGCCACCTAGCGTTTCTCCTATGACAACTTCTATGAGTTTTACAGTTTTGCATTTTATATATACATCTATGATCCATTTCGAGTTCATTTTTGTGAAAAGTGTAAGATCTGTGTTTAGAATTTTTTTTTTTTTTTTTTTTGCATGTGGATGTTGTTCCAGATAATCTGTTGAAAGATTATTTTTCCCATTGAATTGTCTTTGTCCTTTGTCAAAGAACAGTTGACTACATTTGTTTGGGTATACTTCTGGGCTCCCTATTCTAGTTCGTTCATCTACTTTTTCATCCTTTCACCAATACCACACTGTCTTGCTTATTGTAGCTTTATAGTGAGTCTTGGAGTCCAGTTACATCAGCCCTTTGACTTTGTTTTTCTCTTCCAATATTCTGTTTTCTATTTTAGGTCTTTTGCCTTTTCATATAAACCTTAGAATCAGTGTGTCAATATTCAAAAAATAGCTTGCTGAGACTTTAATTGGGATTTCATTGAATCTATAGATCAGGTTAGGAAGAACAGATATCTTAACAATGTTGAGTCTAACTTTTTGTATGAAATATCTCTACATTAGATTTTCTTTATTTTTTTCATCAGTTTTGTAGTTTTGTCATGTAGATCTTGAACACATTTTGTAAGATTTATACCTTTTTTGGCACTAATGTGAGTGATATTATGCCTTCAATATCAAATTCTTATTGTTCATTGCTGGTATATGGGAATACAGCTGAATTTGTATTAACTTTGTATCCTACAACCTTGCTATCACAGCTTATTTGTCTTAGGGGTGTTTTCGTTGATCCTTTGAGATTTTCTACATAGACAATCACTTCATCTGCAAAGACAATTTTATTTCTTCCTTCCCAATTGGTATACCTTTGATTTACTCTTCTTGTCTTATTAGATTGGTTAGGACTCACAGTATGATATTGGATAGGAGTAGTGACAGTATTCCTGATCTTAGTGAGAATGTATCTGGTTTCTCACCATCAAGTATGATGTTAATAGAAGTTCTGTAGATGTTCTTTATCAAGTTGAAAGAGTCCCTCTCTATCCTTAGTTTGCTGAGATATTGATTTATTTTCATCTAAATATTAATATGCTTCAACATTAAATTAAACAAAATCTGTCTTAAAACATGGTGGGTAATATGTCATCTTTCCTTGTCTAACCTAAAGTTTTTAAAGTAACAGTATATCCCATAAATATCATATTTTAAAATAAAGTTCAGAAATGATCAGTCCAAATAATTTGCAAGGGGTGCAATTAAGTAGCACGTCTTTGATAAAAAGCATATTTGAGCAAAGAAACCCTCCAACCCTTTTGGTCACAATCACTTCTTTAAACCATTGTGTATACTGATGACTTTAAAATTTGGTCCATGATGCTTAGCTTTTAAAGTCTGAAGAAGGTTCAGCCTAGGCCATGACCATTCATCCATGAGACGTCTGAAGGCCCTTCACTTCTTTATCCACTTCTGGAATTTTCAATCAGCAGAATTTTTGCAGTAGCTATATAATAACATTCTGCTGCTATACTAAATTGTTAATCTCCTACAGAGATTCAATGTGAAGCTCACATATTTTCTAAATTTTAAAGAGGCGGACATTAAAAGCAGGCCAAAATGACAACATGGTTTGATAGAAGAATGAACGAACACAGATCAAGTTACCATGAACTTGAGTTATGCAGAGAGAATAAAACCCTGGACCAGTAAAAACTAGTTTCTGTCATTCCCTGCCTTTCAAAATCATCTCAAAGAGTTCCCAAAAATACCTGCATATCTCAGTATTTCCTTCTAATTACTTCATTGTTTTGTTTAGTCTCTTCAGCTTAAGTCAGGTGAAACTTGAGATTACTTTTCACTGCCTTAAAATTTGATCAGTAGCCATCTGGCCTTACAAAGAAGGGCAGGTCCCTGTGTGTGAGCCAATATCTATATTTTTACTTTGCTTAATGTTCTGGCATATTGTGAAATAATTCCAAGCTGGGAAAAGAATAGTCAATAATAGTTAAGAATGTTTACTATGTTCTTTTACTGGTGGTAATTTCTTTTTATTTGACTTCATGGGCCATTGATTGTTATAACTCTAATCAAGGATAACTTGTTGGTTTTTTTTTTAATAGATGGCAATCTGAATATTAAAGTCCCTAAAAAACAAGCATGATTTATAATAATAATAAAATGAGATATTAGAAAGTAGAAGTTATACACAATGAAGTTATAGTCCTTGAAAGGACACAACACTGTGAACTAGGGGCATCCAAATGCCATTATTATGACTCAGAATTTGTCCTTCAAGCAGCTGAACATCGTGCTACAGTTAGGACTTAAAAACTGAGAGCCTTCTATCATTTCATCCTCTGGTTGGAGCCTTCATTCTGCACTGTTTATTCTTCAGAGGTGCCCATATCTCTAGGCCTGGAGAAGGGACATCTGGAAGGTGGTGAAACCCTGAGGTGGAGCAAGATTGTCTGGCTCTAACACTCAAGAG
Organism: Tarsius wallacei; assembly: GCA_963574415.1. Classification (NCBI taxonomy): domain Eukaryota; kingdom Metazoa; phylum Chordata; class Mammalia; order Primates; family Tarsiidae; genus Tarsius; species Tarsius wallacei. Next base: position 3,261 of record CAUYQG010076671.1, on the reverse strand, counting down.
TCATGTTAGTGTGAGGAAACTGCCTGGTTTCCTGAGGTTCAATTTCTTTTATGAAAGTAATATAGTAATATAGATGCTTTTTAAAATGTTGCACATGGTTATCACCAAGCAGATGAATAGATTAGAAAGGGCCGAGTCTAACAGTGAGGGAAAAAGTTGGAAGGCTGTGGCTATAGTCTGTAGAGAGAGATGATATTGACTAGAAATAATGTAAGCCAACAGATTTGCAGAGCAGCAAACATATGGGAGATATATTTACCTCATAGAATCCATCAAATTTGGCTTTAAAAATGGGATGAGTTAGGGAGATGTTGAGTATCATTCTCTAATTTCTGTCTTGGGTAATTGCAAGCATGGGGTACCTTTCACTGAGACAGTAGACACAGGGATTTGACAGTGAGATGGTGGAGGGAATGGTGTTGGGAGCAGTTGGGTTTGTTGTGCCTGTAGAAAACCCATATGTGCAATTGGATGCTGGATAGATGGTCTGAGGATGAAGGAAAAATGATCTGAAAACAGTAATGAAGAGTGAGAAGGACACCACCCCACCCTCAGCCCTGAGATCTAAAGAGTCAGTGATGGGAAGAGTGGTATATTCAGGGTTGAACCCATTTTAATTTAGGCAAGAGAGTAAAAAAGAGTCCTTAGAAAAATCATGGTGAGTGGGGGAAATTGTTATTATTAGAACTCTTGCTCAGCAGTAATAAACTTACCACCATTACCACCAGTATCAACAGCAATGAAGACCGTAAGCAGAGTTCTAATCCTCTCTTCATTTCTCTATTTGTCTTTAATTTTTTGGAAATATATAGTTTCTTATTCAATTGAAAAAATGCAAATCATTACCTCTTCATATATATATATATAATATTAAAGCTTGAAGGGACCTTAAAAGTCACAAACTAGTTGAAACCACAGGCATTCAAAGTTATCTGAGTACAGATTTCTACACTATCATAGTTAACAGAATCAAATGTTTCTTCATTTGTCATTTGCAATTAATATCTCAACTTTTGTGATGTCAGGGAGTGGGGACACCAAACTGGAAGAGAGGAAAACTGGTTTCTTGTGTCTGAGCTGCCACTTGTTAACTGTGTGCCCTTTGGAAATACATTGAATCCAGCATTCTCAGGGCTCAAACACAGAGCTGAATTCTATGCAGTTAAGAAATCTTCTTAATCTATTAATGAAACAGGCACATAGAACATTCCTGCTCTGGGGAGTAGTGGCAATAACAGGGAATTTCAGCTTGATGAAATTTTAAATGGTTAATTTGGACTTGAAAAGTTGACTATCTTTGTTCCTCCAAATATTATAACTCATATATTCAAAAATAAATATTGTGACACAGGTCCATTGGGTGGACAAATTAGTTCTGGTTCTTGGTAGTTAAAAATGGAAGAAAGAGAGAAGCAACTGTTTGTAAATAAAATTTTACAATAAAGGTCATCACCTTCAGCCCAGCCAACCCTAATAATACACATGTATGTTAATATATGTAATACATTGAGGAAGGTCATCTATAATCATTATACACAAACTTATATGAAAAGGTAGGATTTATGTGCCAAAAAGAAATGTTTCATATTTTGTAAAACCATATTTTATGCGGCTTCATATTTTCTGATCAGACTTTCATCTTCACTAATATCTTATTTCTCAGTTCTAGTTCTGGCTTTGCCTATTTGTTACCAAGAGAAATTCTCCCTCAGAATGTCTCCTAATCCTAGAAGTTCTGTATGCTCCTTCTAAAGCTAGATTATATATGGCTTAGTTCTACCTTATTTAATGTGTTCCTAAAATAAAAGGAAGTAGAACTTGTCCTTTCTCCTGTGGTTAAAAGGTCCCCTTTCCCTTTTTAGATAAAAATGCAAATATTGTTTTAACTCTACTTGCAGTCCCATAGAGTTCCACTTTGTAGGCTGTTTTCTAAAATATGAATTGAAGTAATAGGAAAATTAAACATGTCTGGCCAGCTTAGAATTTTCTATATTTAGTTGTTATGCTTTTCCTTCAGTACAAAATTCCACATAAGGTAAATAAAAGACAGTAAATGTCAGAAAGATTATGGAGCAGCCAAAACGTGCAGGAAGCCAACATGAATATGAGGAAATTCATTAACAAATTTGTCCAAATGTGTGTGTGGGTGATTAAATACACATATAAAATTACATGATTCTGAGATTTGTTTTAAAATAATCAGGATGTGGGTAGAAGTAGGTGTAAGGGGTGGGGAGAATGATAGAGATGAAAACAAGACAGCCACAAGATGACGTCTGTTTAACCCGAGTGATGGGTACTTGGGTTTGTGTGTGATCCTCTACTTTTGTGCATGTTTAAATTTTGAAAAATAAGTGGTTATTAAATGCTTAATTCATCAATAATTAAAACTGGACATTTTCTATCTTGGAATGCCTTCCAAAAACTGGGAAAATTGCTCATTCAATATGTATAAATGCTTAATTAAATAACTCTAGACATTTTTATACACTGACTTAACTTCATCAAATAATGTATGTAATCTTAAAGTATAATCTTAAAATATCCTGCAGGTCTTGTGGAACTCATTCATGAGACACAATCCACTAACTCATTCTACCCTTTTTTGTTCTTGACTTAATTCTCAGAGAGTCATAAAAACAGGCTTTGTCTTCCATTGAACCAAAACACATAGCTAGACAAAATGAGTAGACTAGGGTACAGTAATTCAGTCTGCTCCAAATACTGTTCTGTTCCAATATCTGTTTGATTGGACTGATTGATGATTGATGAAGACTTTAATCCATGGAGATGACCAAAATCAATTCACTGCATCAGTACCCACTTTAAGACTTCATTTACTCAGTCAGAACTCATCAAATGCTCCTTTTATTTACCTTAATAAATTCCTTTCAACAAACATATTTTAAGCACCTATGGCATGAAAGCCACAGTTTTAACCTAGGAATTAAAATTGTTAAAACCCAATTGTTAGCCGGGCTCGGTGGCTCAGCCTGTAATCCCGCGCCTTTGGGAGGCTAAGGTGAGTGGATTGCCTGAGCCCACCGGTTCGAGACCTGCCTGGGCAAGCGAGTCCTCATCTCTACAATAAATCAAAAAATTAGCCGGGCGTGGTAGCGCGCACCTGTAGTTCCAGCTACTCGGAAGGCTGAGGCGGAAGGATTGCCAGAGCCCAGCAGGTCGAGGCTGCGGTGGCCGGGAGCGGCCACTGCACTCCAGTCTGGGCAACAGAGTGAGACTCCAACTCAAAAAAAAAAAAAA
>CAUYQG010076670.1:0-11607 GCA_963574415.1 Tarsius wallacei | reverse complement strand
ACCCTCCAAACCTTAAACTCCTGAAATTCTGGAAGTAAAAAAATGTAGTGAAAAGTTTTTGTTTTTGTTGGAGTCCCACTCTGTTGCCCAGACTGGAGTGCAGTGGCATGCTCCCAGCCACTGCACCCTAGACCTGCTGGGCTCAGGTGATCCTTCTGCCTCAGGCTTCCAAGTAGCTGGAACTACAGGCCTGTACCACCATGCCTGGCTAATTTTTTTTTAATGTATTGTAGAGATGAGGTCTCGCCAAGTTGCCCAGACTGGTCTCGAACCCGTGGGCTCAGGCAATCCTCTCACCTTGGCCTCCCAAAATGCTAGGATTATAGGCGTGAGCCGCTGCACCTGCCCTGAGAACTTTCTAAAGAAGTAGCATGGCTTGGACTTGGTGACTAACTGGCTTTGGGGGCAACTGGGTAACTCAGCTGAGTTTCTGGCCCAGGAGCCTGGATGGGCAATAGCCCCATTCCCCAAGCTCAGGAATATGGAGGAACAGCTTCCAGAGGAAAGTAAGGAGCTCAGGTTTGACGTGGGTGGTCTGAAAGACCTGTGGCTAGACCTGTGGCTAGTGACATGAAGCTGGCAGGATAGCAGCTGGATCTGCCATCTGACGCTCAAGAAAAAGATACAGCTCAGTACTTTTCATCCTGTAGGGTAGCAGCTATGATGATGGGTGCAGAGGACAGAATGTTAGTATTTGTGAATTTGAAAAAGAGCAGGTCAGAGAATCGGAGAAGATCAAGGATAAGCTGGGCCCTGGAGGAGAGAGACCGAGGGAGGAGGGATGATGAGCGGAAGTGGATGATGGCGAGAGGTCATAGGACAACAAGGACCAAGAAGTGGCGATTGGATTTTGCTGCAAGGCAGCCTTGGTATCCCTCGCTGTGCCGTGAGGCGGGTCGGAGCACCAAAGCCAGCTTGCATGGAGTCAAGGAAGTCAACTCCAAGGCTGGGACTCCATCCGTGTGTTCCAATTGTGTCCCTAGTTCTAGGTATCCAGTAGGTACTGAAAAAATACTGGTCGAATGAATGAAAGTGAGGAAACCAGGATGGAGTGTGAAAGGAGGTCAGAGAGGGTGGAGCTGGAGAGACGTCTGTAGGTGGGAGAACAGGAAGCTGAAGACTTTACTCTTTGGTGACCCCCATCTTCTCTTTGAACTGGGAAGCGAAGTGGCTGCTTGAGAGCGAGAGGAGGGAGGGTGGCAGGAAGGCATGGAGGAGTTGCTGAGTTGCAGGAAGGAGGCTTTCAAGGACATGGGCAGAGGGCGGCAAGGAAGGGACTAGAACACAGGGTCAAGGCCAATTAGGGCTGGGAGTAAAGGCCTGGAAATAGATGGATTGGAGGACAGCGTGGCATCGGGAGCCCGGAGAGCTCAGGGAGTGAGAACTGGCTGTGCTTGGCATGCACGAGGCTGTGAGCTCACAGGGAGCAGCCAGGGCTGGTCCAGCTCCATGTTGCTGGGGGGATTCTGCAAGAGGAAGGTTTAGGTTTTGAATGAAGGGTTTGTCAGGTGGGCTTAACCGGGTACCGACTCAGTTAGCGGATGGCTGTAGTCCAGGAGAAAATGAGTGGGCTGGGGAACTTAGACCTTCATCTCCAGGATGATGGCCTGCCTTGGCTTTTCCTGCTTCTTACCTCAGTGGCAGCTTAAGAAGAACCTGTCCATGCTCTCTGTCGCCCTCACGAGGAACTCCCACAGTCCTACTGGACATGTGGACGTGAGCCAGGCCCCAGAGAGTGCGCTAAGCATTTTCCCTGTACTGTCTTCCTCCATGGTCACAGCAACCTTTAAAGGAAGTGCTGTCCTTCGCCCCACTTTATGGTTTGGGAAATGGAGGCCCGGGGAGGGCAAGGGGCTTGCTTAAGGTCACCCAAAGCATGGAGGTGACAGGGTTGAGATTTAGGTCCCCACAGCTCACACTCCTTCCCTCGGGGCTCTGTGACCACGACGGTTCGTGGCCTGGTATTCCAGCCTTCCTTGACATGACACCCCTACCCTGAACCTTCCTTGTAGCCTCACCCCTCCTCTTCCCTACTCAAGAGTTCAACTCTCCATCCAGACAGGCTTGGCTCTGCTACCACTTAGGAGTTGTGGGACCCTGAACAAGTTTCTTAACCTCTCTGGGCCTCATTTTCCTTAGCTGTAAAAAGGAGATGATGACAATAATATTCATCTCCTAGGGCTGTTGTGAGGTTAAATGCTTAATGCAGAAAACAGTCCTGGCACAGAGTGAGCCCTGGATAAACGCTAGTTATTAGTGCTGCGGTCATCATCATCGTTGTCATTATTCTCATTACTACGATGAGATTTTGTTCCCGAGGTTCCCAGAGCTCTCCGTTTTTGTTTTTCTCTGGGGGCCTAGACGCAGTTTCTTCTGTCTGGAAGATCTTCCCCTCCCCTTGCTGGCTTCACTCCTGCTATCCTCGGTGCAGGTACCATCACCCCAGGAGCCTTCCCGTCACAGTCCTCGAGTTGCCTCTTAACATAGCCCCCATCACTTCAGTTACTGCAGACTGGAACCTGGGCTCAGTGGAGGCCAGACGCTTGGTATCAGTGGGCCCCTCAGTGCCTGTTGGCCGCCCCTCTGAGGTTTAATCCCAGTGTCCTAGTCACACAAGGGCCACAGGGCTGAGATCTCTAGCCAAGAAAGGGTCAGGGGAGAAGACTTCCTGGAAGAGGAGACACGAGCTGAGCCTGGAAGGGTCTGGGTTGCTTGGCAGAGGCACAGCGTGTGCCAAAACATGTTGGCAGCAGACACCGCTGTGTGTCCGTAGGCAGGCAGGTGATTTGACCTGACTCTTGTAATGTATGATACAGAAACACAGTTGAGAGCCTGTGGGTGCCCCGAGGAAAGGGGCTTCCTCCCAGCTGTTGAACGTGGAAGGAAAGTGGCTTCAAGGAAGTGGTGGCAGTTGAGCCAGGACTCAGGGCTGGACCAGAGTGGGCAGAGAGCGGTTTTGGGTGGAGCAAGCATTCACTGATTGGAAAGAGAAAAAAAGGACAGGAGCAAGGGGCCAAAGCTGGGTTGAAGGTGAGTTGAGTTTTTCATTTTTCAGATCAGAGAGATTGGCAGATGTTTATTGGCTGAGTGGAAGGAATCAGGAGGGGGAGAGGCTGGAATGCCCAGAAGGGGAGGGTGGGTGATAGGCAGGGGCGAGAGGTGGGTAGCAGAGGGGTGGGGGTCTCCAGATTGAAGCCTTAGTGTCTGTGCCCCAGGATTCCCTAAAAGTCACAGTGGAGCTCTGGAGTAGGCCAGGCAGTGACACAAAAACATGGTTTAATCCTTCTGAGAGTTTTGAAAAGGATCTCTCTCTCTCCATTGGGTGCTTTTATCTTTACCACTCCTCTGTTACCTGCTTATCTCCCTGTTTAAGAAAAGTCTTCAGGTGGTGGCCTGAGTCACAGCAACCTGGCTAGAATGTCATAACCCTGGCCTGTTGTTCTTGTGTTTAAGCTTCCCGTATTTATGTGAAACAACAGTGGTTTTAAGTGCAAAGAGGGGGGATGATTCAAAGAGAAATTCAGGTTCTGCAGATAAGTGGATGGCAGTCGGAGCTTGGGAGTCACTGCTCCAGCCCAGGCTTCCCGAGGGGAAAATCCTTCAGAGTCATGTGGGGTGGGAGGGAGGTAAGAAACAGCTTCCCGGGGCCCACCCACCCCTGTTGCTTCTGACATACATGTAGTGTCAGAGGCATTTCCTGACATGCATTACTGAACTGGAAGAGTTCTCAGAATCCACAGGGACTTTAGCATACCGCAAAGTGTTAATAGACTACCTTGGGAGAGGTGGGGAAGGGTTCCCTGGCAAAATAAGTCTGGGAAGCCCTTCTCCAGTGTACTGCATGTTAAGCTAGTCGGGGTTCTTGGAATGATGGGATCAGGAAACCTGTGTGAATTTATTCAGGCCTCATTCATCTTTGTAGCTTTAATGCCTGGGACCTACCAGGCCTTCTATGAACACTGAACAAATGAACAGCTGTCAGTGAGGTAGAAGTGGGGAGTGCTCAGTGGAAGCTTTAAGTAGTTACTGGCTTGATTCATTCATTCAATAAATGTGCAACAGGCCAGGTGCAGTGGCTTGTACCGGTAATCCTAGCACTTTGGGAGGCTGAGGCGGGAGGATTGCTTGAGCCCAGGAGTTCGAGACCAGTATGGGCTACATAGGGAGAACTCATCTCTACAATAAATCAAACAATTAGCTGGGCATGGTGGCGCACGCCTGTGGTTCCAGCTACTTGGAAGGCTGAGGCAGAAGGATCACTGGAGCCCAGCAGGTCAAGGCTATGGTGGCCGTGATTGTGCCACTGCAGCTCCAGCCTGGGCAACCGAGTGAGACTCTGACTCACAAAAAATAAAAATAAAATTAGCCTGGTGTGGTGGTGCACTTGTAGTCCCAACTACTCAGGAGGCTGAGGTGGAAGGACAATTTTTTTTTTTTGAGTCAGAGTCTCACTCTGTCACCCAGGCAGAGTGCACTGTGAGTGCAGTGGCACGCTCACAGCCACCCCAGCATCGACCCGCTGGGCTCAGGCGATCCTTCTGCCTCAGGCTTCCAAGTAGCTGGAACTACAGATGTGTGCTACCACACCCGGCTAATTTAAAAAAAAATTTATTGTAGAGACAAGGTCTTGCCAAGTTGCCCAGGCTTGTCTCGAATCCATGGGCTCAGGCAATCCACTCGCCTCTGCCTCCCAAAGTGCTGGAATTACGGGCTGAGCTACCGAGCCCCGCCGGAAGAATAATTTGTGGTGAGCAGTGATCATGCCACTGCACTCCAGCCTGACTTGAGACCCCAACTCAAAAAAACAAACAAACAAAAATAAATGTGCAACAAATAACCTACTTTGCCCCTGGCAGCGTGTTAGATACTTGGGATACCAAAGTGAAAAAGCCAAATCTGCCCTTGTGGAACTTAACACTCGTTCGAGGAAGACAGTAATCAAATAGGGAGAAAATACGAGGTCTGTAAGTCCAGCTTGGGGCAGATGTGGATTGAGGGCAGAGACGAGGAGAGAAGTGCCCGTGAGCCCCATAATTTAGCGAGGAATTGAGCGGCCCAAAGGTGGCTGAGGGGCTGCTGATAGCGCCGGGCCCTTTGGCGTTGCATCCAAGACCGTGTGTTGTTGGCGTGTGTATTTGGCAGCATGCTCTGTAAGCTGTAAGGCCTACAAACTGTAATTATCTCATTTGATCTTACAGCTGCCCTGTGGGGGCAGGCAGAGCCTGGGTCATTATCTTCATTTTATAAACGAGGCTTCTGAGGCTGTGGGAGAGGAATGGACTTGCCCAGGGTCTCGCAGCCACTTAGTGATGGAGTCGGGTCCCAGACCCAGTGCTCTTGGCGGTGCCAGGAGCCTCTTACCTCTCCGCTGTTTGTGTGGATCAGGAGGAAGCTGGGGTGAACCTCTGGAGTGTGGGGCTTGTGAGCGCCCTGGGAGCCGAGGACTGAGGTCTCTGTCTCCCCCTTGTGGCTGGCAGGTGCTATGACAAGCGCCTGTGGCCTCGAATGGACCTGAGCCGGCGGAAGTCACTGACCCCGCCCATGCTCAGCGGTGTGGTTCGACGCCAGCCCCGAGCCCTGGACCTCAGCTGGACAGGTGTCTCCAAGAAGCAGCTCATGTGGCTTCTGAACCGACTACAAGGTAGGGCGAGGTGGTGATGCCGGATGGAGGCGGGAGAGAGGCACAGGCCTGGGATGGAGACCTCCCAGCACCTGCTTCCTGACCCGCCCCCGCCCCCAGGCCTGCAGGAACTGGTGCTCTCCGGCTGCTCCTGGCTCTCCGTTTCTGCCCTGGGCTCAGCCCCACTGCCAGCCCTGCGGCTCCTGGACCTCCGCTGGATCGAGGATGTTAAAGACTCCCAGCTCCGGGAGCTGCTGCTGCCTCCACCAGACACCAAACCAGGTGCAGCCTGTTTGCTCATCTGTAGAATGGGTTGGGCAGGTGGGGTATGAAGCTTCTAAGGGCTCTTCTGACTCATGCTGGGTGTTAAAGTATTGAAGAATAGGAAGGCCCTGGTTGGCCATTGTTCATTCATTCACCCACGTGCTGTGTGCTTTGAACTGAGGGACAGGGTTTTCCCAGGAACTGTGAGACACAGCAAACTGGTGATGCAGGAGGCCCATATTATCAAAGGAGGCTGCTGGTAGCAGAGGCCTAGACACCCTGAGGTTATATGGAGGTGAGGTTGGGGGCATCCCTGTGCTCCAAACTGTTATTGTTCCCCTGGTGGTCCTTGGATAAAGACCGATATTTCCCACATTTGTTGAGATCCAGCATGGTCCTGCTCCCAGGCTCCCGCTGACCTGTATGTCCCTGCATTTCAGTCACCTCAAACTCCTTGCCAAGTACCCACCCTCCGGCCCCAGGGCCTGCGCCCACTCCTCTGGACTCTTATGCTCTGTCTTCCTTCATCTCATTAACACCCTATCATCCTTCAGGCCTTGTTGTAAGTGCCACTTCCTAGAAGCACCTCTCCGTCCCACCCCCTCCCCCATTGAGCTCAGAGTCCCTGTCAGCTTTGAGAGCAGCATCATACTGTGATTTGCCTAAGATCTGTTCCCTCCCACTAGGAGAACCGTTAGCTTCATGAGGGCAAATGCTGCCTGCTGGCCTCAGCACCTTGCTAAGTGGTGTGCCCAGTAAATATCTATTGAATGAACGAATGAGCAAACAACTAGAATGGAAGGGAGAAATCTAGTTTGGGGAAATATTACCGAAAGGAGATTTGCTGGGCCCTGGAATGGAGGATCTTCTTGTTCAGAGATCTTTTGCGGCTCTCTTTTTTAGCTCCCGTCTTCCCACCCCACCCCTTTCCAGCTGCCCTGAAAGGGAGAACTGAAGGAACTAAGATTCTTCCCATTTTCTGGACAAGGCACCAGGGCTCAGAGGGGTTGAGTGACTGATACAAGTCACACAGACAGAGCCAGGCCGGAGCACTCGCCTGCTGTCCACTCTTACTGGACTTGGACTGAGCCAGAAAGATTTGGGCAGGGGGCGGTGAAGCAGGCATTGAGAGGGGTACATTCCATGAGGTGAGAACGTGCTGACCGGTTGGCAGCTGACCCCCTTCTCCTCCGCCTTAATTCCTTGCAGTTCAAGCAGCAGGAGCTTGCAAAAGTGAGCCTTCCTGGTCCTCAGCACCTTACACCTGCTTTTCCTGTCTTGGCCCTGGCTTCGTGAAGTATTCCTAGAGCAAAATGGAAGATCTCCTATTTCCTTGCTTTTGTTCTCTGCTTGGTGTATTCTTCTCCCACCTCGCTTCCTGTTCCAACCCTTGAAGGCCCAGGTTAAATACCACCACTTCAGTGAAATCCTCTCTGATACCCATTTCCGCCACCCATGCCACAAGTGACCTCTTTCCTCTCTAATAGACCCAAGGTTGAGGGCATTTGGAAATATATCCCCTCTCCAGGCAGTCAGCTCCTTAGAGACAGGAGCGGGGGCTAAAATGTAGGGTTTACAAAGTCACGCGCCCACAGAGGTGGCTGGCAGGTGATAGGATGTGTTGGTGCAGGACTTAGGGAGTGGCACCTAGGAGCCCAGCTCCAGCCTGTCATTGTCAGGTGGGAAGGGGTGCCCATTGATGCCAGAGCTTATAATTTTTCAAGGGAAAGCTCAGTATCTAAAATTTGTTATAAAAATGTCCTTTTTGTCATTAATTTAAGACAATTTGTAGCACTGCACAAACTCTGTAACACAACTTTGGAGGCTGGCTTCATGGCTTTTGACATCTGATCTAGTCAGGGCTAGGCTGGTGCCTGGGAGTCAGATAGCATTGTGGTAAGAGTCTGGACTCAGAGATATCAAGCCCGAGTTTGCCGGCACTGTGACTTCATAATCATGTGGTCTTGGACAGATTGCTTTATGATTTGTGCTTCAATTTCCTCATCTATAAATAGGAATGATGATCAGAGACCTTGTCTCCCAAGGCTGTAGTTCTTTCTTTGTTTTGAGTCAGGGTCTCACTCTGTCACCCAGCAGGCTGGAGTGCAGTGGCACAATCAATCACAGCTCACTGCAGCCTCGACCTGCCGGACTCAGGAGATCCTTCTGCCTCAGCCTCCTGAGTAGCTGGCACTGCAGGCATGTGTTACCACACCCAACTGATTTTTTTTTAAGAGATGAGGTCTCACTATGTTGCCCAGGCTGGTCATGAACTCCTGACCTCAAGTGACCCTCCTTCCTCTGCCTCCCAAAGTGCTAGGATTACAGGTGTGAGCCGCGGTACCCAGTCTGGCTGGTTCTTAAAGTGATGTCTCTGTACCAGCAGCATCCACGTCACTGGAGAACTTGCTAAAAAAGTAAACTCTACAGCCCACTGTGGTCCTACCTAAACTTGGGGTGGGGTGGGCAATCTCTGTCAACCAGCTCTGAAGCTTCTCTAGCTTGACAGCCAGTGGCATAAAAGAAAGGCAGACCATGTGCTTTGGGTGCAAAATGAGGGGTGAGCTCTTCAACCCTGGAAATGGGGGAAGAAGAGGCCTCTGAGTTCATACCTGAAAGGTTGGGACACTGGCCAGGCAGTCTGGTGGGGCCACTGTGGAATTTGGCCCAGGTATTTGGGGGTAAGGGAGAGAAGGAGGAGCTTAGACAGGGATGAGGCTTTTATAGGAACTGGAATGTTCCACCAAGGAGACTGGACTTCTTTGAGGTGTCTTCAGTGAGTTTTTAGCAGAGGTGGGATTTCAACAATGCAGGGAGGGGGTAGGAGTGTGTGGACTGTTAAAACAGTTTCAAACCGTTTCAAATCCTGGAAGGCCTTGTGTTTGAGAACAGCTCTGTGAATGCCAGGAAGAAGAGGAAAGATTGGAGTGAGTAAGTAGGCTGGGCCAGGAGTTCAGGCAAGAGTGGTTGGTGACCCAGAGTGGGGACCAGGGAGAATGGAGAGGTGAGGTTACTGTTCGTGGAGGAGAGGAGAAGTGAGAGGAGTGTGGGATGTAGTCACTTGGGGGATGTCATGTGTTGGTGAATGAATACATATCGAGCACCTACTGTGTCTCGGTTGCTGGGGCTAGAGTAATGACCAACACAGGTGAAAATTCCTGCCTTCGTGGAACTGACATTCTTGTGGCAGAAGGGAAAGATTAAACAGAATAAAATGTATATGTCAGTTGGTGAAAAAAGGAAAAAGGTGGCTCATGCCTATAATCCCAGCAGTTGGGGAGGCTGAGGCGAGAGAATCATTTGAGCCCAGGAGTTCAAGACCAGCTTAGGCAATATAGCAACACCTCGCTCATCTCTACCAAAAGTAAGCCAAGCATGGTTGGCGCATGCCTAGAGTCCCAGCTACTTGGGAGGCTGACGCGGGAGGATTGCCGGAGCCTAAGAGGTCAAGGCTGCAGTGAGCTGGGGTGTCACCACTCCAGCAAGGGTGACAGAATAAGCCCTGTCTCAGAAGAAAAGAAAAGCAAAAGAAAAGGGAAAAAAACAATGCAGGGAGGGGGTAGGAGTGTGTGGACTGTTAACAGTTTCAAACCGTTTCAAATCCTGGAAGGCCTCGCTGAGGAGGTGATATGAGCAGTGAACAGATGAGGTCAGGACGCGTGGGTGTTTGGCAGAAGAGCAAGCCGCACAGTGGGCTAGTTGAGGCTGCTTCTTGCAGGTTTGAGGGTACAGTAAGGCGCCGCTGGCCTGGACGCCTGGGGGTAGGGGCAGGCGTGGCCAAGAGTACTGACCTCTCCTCTGCCTGCCCAGGGCAAACGGAGAGCCGGGGGCGGCTGCAGGGCGTGGCCGAACTGCGCCTGGCTGGCCTGGAGCTGACGGATGCCTCCCTGCGGCTCCTGCTGCGCCACGCACCCCAGCTGAGTGCCCTGGACCTGAGCCACTGCGCCCACGTCGGGGACCCCAGCGTCCACCTCCTCACTGCCCCCACGTCCCCACTCCGCGAGACCCTGGTGCACCTCAATCTTGCTGGTAAGCACGGCCCCCCTCCGTCCTGCTAGCCTGTTGGCCCACGGCCCGTGTCTCCCTTCTCGGAACCTACCCGGGCTCAGCCGCCACTGCCCCTTCCCCAGGGTGCCACCGCCTGACGGACCACTGCCTCCCGCTCTTCCGCCGCTGCCCACGTCTACGCCGCCTAGACCTGCGCTCCTGCCGCCAGCTGTCGCCCGAAGCTTGTGCCCGGCTGGCAGCCGCCGGGCCCCCTGGCCCCTTCCGCTGCCCAGAGGAGAAGCTCCTTCTCAAGGACAGCTAGTTGGGCGCCCCCCACCCTCCCCCAGGACTCGTCAGGAGCCTGGACCTCCGGCCTTCATTTCACCCCCTGCTGGGAGGCCAGGTCACCCACCTCACGACTTGGGATTCCTGAGTCCAATGACTTGGGATTTCCTGCCCAGGGACTCAAGCCAGCCTCCCCTTCTCTTCCCCCTGCACTGATATCTCTGGGGGTTTCTCCTTCCCATCTCCTCCCCTTCCACCTGCTTCATTGTCCATCCCCTGGGGGGAGTGGGTCAGAGGTACTGGGGGGTGCTGAGCCAAAGGGATGGTGGGAGGGGGGTTAAAGGTGCAAGTGTGAGGGAGGGAGAATGGGGAAAGAGTACCTGCACACAGGATACTGGGAGCCAGGGGGCTGGGGGCGGTGGACGATGGGCGGGGGGAGGGGCAGAAAGCAGACCACCAAGGGTTCAGGGAACAAAGTCCAGATACTTGGAGTGGGGGGGCGGGTGGGAGGGGCCAAAAGGGAAACCAGAGGAGCGACTGGGGATCTGGGTGTCAGAGGTAGGAGACTCGGGAGCCAGGGGAGCGCCAGGACTGAGTGGAGGGCGGGGGCCAAGAGCAGGTGTGGGGGCAGTAGTACTCCCTCAGGGGGGTCACCCCTCTCCTTTCCCGCTCCCCAGATTTCAGTTCTTCCCCCGACCCTGACTCCTTGAACGTCACTGAAAATGGCAGCTATTGCAAGGAGTGTGGGCCACGGGCCTGCCCGCTGTTCAGCTCGTGGCCCAGGGGAGTGGTGAGGGGTACCCCAGCCCCCTGCCTGCCTCTCCGCACAATACTTGAACATTCATCTGTACTGAAGTGTTACTTGAACCGGGGGAACCTCGGACCTGGGGGAGCCGGAGTATGAGGGGACAGGACGGGACCAGCTTGGACTGAGACTGGACCGGTGGGCGCCCTGTTGGGACTGCGCCACCCCCAGGCTCTTGCTTTGCTGTATTGAGCAGCTCTACCCCTCCTGACCTGAGTTGGGGGTGGGGGTGCCAGCCCAGTGATGGGGAAGATGGGACTCCTCCAGCCTGGCTCTTCCCACTCTTTCATCGTCATGGAAACTTGTATCCCATTTGCCCAGGGAACTGCCACTCCTGGTTGCCATGGAAATAGCAGCCAATGGACACCTCCCGATGCCAGTGCTAAGGCTGGAAATGGCCCCTCTTAGTTGCCATGGGAACTTAGTAACAGACTCTCTATGCCCTCCTCTCCCACGCCCCTTGCTCGGTGCGGGGGTGGGGCTTCGGGAGCCAGAGGGAGGAGTCGGGGCCAGGGCCCGCCCCCCAGCCCAGGCCTCCCGGGGGAGCCGGGTTGTACCATGTAGGGGAGGGGTGATCTTTCCACATACCTCAGGTAACAGGGAGGTGCGCGGGTGGGGGGGAGGGACGGTGGGCGGGGGGGGGGGG
>CAUYQG010076666.1:0-12310 GCA_963574415.1 Tarsius wallacei | reverse complement strand
CCCAGACTGGAGTGCAGTGGCCGCTCCCGGCCACCGCAGCCTCGACCTGCTGGGCTCCGGCGATCCTTCCGCCTCAGCCTTCCAAGTAGCTGGAACTACAGGCACGCACTACCACGCCCGGCTGATTTTTTGATTTATTGTAGAGATGAGGTCTCGCTTGCCCACGCGGGTCTCGAACCCGCGGGCTCGGGCAATCCACTCACCTCAGCCTCCCAAAGGCGCGGGATTACCGGCTGAGCCACCGGGCCCGGCTGACAAAAAATATTTAAACAGGTATTTTAGAAAATAATATATAGAAATAAATAAGATCATTAATCATTAAGGAAATAAAAATTCATGCCACAATTTAAAAAGCCAATGATTGTTTAGTAATGATACAGAACAAGTGGAATGCCTAATCCATTGCATATGAAATTGAAAAATGGCATAAATACTTTGGAAAAACTGTTTGTTTCTTTTGGATTTAAACATACACTAGTCATTCCTAATTGTTCTTTTTCATAAAAGAGAAATAGAAAACATATGCTCACCAAAATGATTTTAGAGAAATATTTATACTATCTTTATTTGTGGCAATCTAATATGAAAAACAACCTGCATTTTTGTGATAGATAAATGAATACACATGTTGAGGCGCACTCATACAATGGAATATTATATGGAAAATGAAAGAATACACTATGGCTCATGTTGCAACACAGTTGTACCTCAAAAGTGTTTTGTTGAATAAAAAAAAGTTATGAGCAAAGGAAGATAGACAAAAAATATAACACTGGGTTATATTGTCCTCTGCGGTTCTAGAACAAAAGACACTAAAGATAGAAATCAGAACAATCGTTTTCTGATTTAGTGGGTGGAAAATATGCAGCAAGAGGAAACATGAGAGAACATTTTAGGGTAATGGAAGTGTTCTATAGCTGGGTTAGTATGGTCATCGCTTCGTTGTATACATTTTTCAAGATTAACTGAAATGTGTCCTTGAGATGTGTACATTTTATTGGCTCATTTTTTCCTTAAATTAAAATATGAAGAATTAACAAATAAACAGAAGATGACACATCTGGAATAGGTACAAATGAATGCAATAGTTCTAGTCTCCTATGAAATAAATTATTTCTTTCTGATATCTAAATCTCTTCCCTTAGCCCCTCCTTTCACTGGGAGTTCCAATCCAATACTGCAGAATTAGGAATCAGAGTGAGTCATTGCTCATGAAAACATTATTAAAATATTCTAGAACCCAGTTTAATGCACACCAATGCCACTTCCCCTTCCCAAGTGCAGAAAAAAAAAATGAACTTCATAAAAAGATATTGAGAGCAAATAATTTGACGGATGCCTGAAGAAGAAAGTAAATTGAATATCTGCAGTCAGGAATCTGGCATTGAGGAGAGAAGTATGAGTTTCATGGTGTTGGTCAGGCTTGAACTACAAAGATGATTTACAAATTGCGGGGCATCATTCACAGCTCAATTTTATGAAGTGGTGGGGAAGCTAAGCAAGCTTAATGACTTGTGAACAAAAATGATGCTTGATGGATTTTTATAGCTTTTTCAAGGTTCTTAACTGATACACAGTTTTCTGAAGTGCAGCAACCTTTAGGCGAGTAGAGCAAATATTTCACAATTATTATTAACAACACAAGAAAAGATATAGAAAAAAAAAGTAAATTTCTTCTAAGATATAAGTGAAATATAGGCAGATGGAAGTATTAAAAATGCAGGCATAAAATCTAGAAAAATGCTTGTGTAGTT
Source organism: Tarsius wallacei (assembly GCA_963574415.1). Classification (NCBI taxonomy): domain Eukaryota; kingdom Metazoa; phylum Chordata; class Mammalia; order Primates; family Tarsiidae; genus Tarsius; species Tarsius wallacei. Next base: position 10,556 of record CAUYQG010076666.1, on the reverse strand, counting down.
AATTTTACATTGACATACCATATTTTTAACATTTTCTCTGTAACTTCTACTGCCATCTGAAGAACAGAATGGCCAACTTTACTTTATCGGTACCAGAAATATTGTTTTGTAAAAATCAGTATTGCAAATTGTGGTGATATTTTCATTGGAGAGTTAAACTTGATCATAAAAACTTATTTTTTTCTTTGTCTCTGGCCAGGTATATCCTTTTCCAAACTGTCTAGGAAGCACATACTAAGTGAAATGATTTTAGAAAATGCAGTGTGTAAAATTCTACCTCAATTAAAAATTATTTTAAATGACTTGTTTCATTTTATCCAGTACAATGGGAGTAAAAGCAAAATTTTGAAAAATATTTTAATATGGAAAGAAAACAAACCCAAAGTAAAATATATATTTCAACTATATGCTATAAGAACTTGTATAATTCTTGTGGAAGGCAAATAATAGTGTTTTATTTTTCTTTCCTAGGGCAAAAAAAAAAAAAAATGCAAGGTTGTTGTTTTGTATGTTTGCTTTCTTGTTTTGTTTTGTATGCTTTTTTGCCAGAACAAAAGGAAATTATCATTAATAATTTTAGTGTTCAATAAAAAGACAACAAATATTTCTGATATTGAAATCTGAGCAATCTTAAGTTTTTTTAATAAAATAAAATTGAACATTATGAGTCACTGTGAAATTCATCCTTAGTAACACAGTAAGAAATCAATAAATTTCCTAATTTTTCTTATAAGAAAATGGTTCAGCTAAGTCAATTTTATACAGGAGCAAAGCAATGTGGTTTTAGTGTATAACTCTCAGATGGTTTGATTATCTCATAAATAAATTTTAGGCCAACTAAAAGTGTGATTCTTAATCTTGATTAAGAATAAACCCAAGAAGATATGTGTTGGTGTGAAATATTGTCTTTTATAATAACAATTCTTTATTTTTAAAAATCAGCATCAACATTATGGAACGGATCTAAATTAGCATAAGAGTTTGTGTGTGAGAGAGTGAGAGAGACAGAGAGAGACAGAGACTGAGAGAGAGAAAGCCAGAGAGAGAATGAAAACTGACTTCAAATACATTTAACATACTAAATTCTGCCTAATGCCCATTGCAGCAATTCTCTTTGTATTTCATTCATAGACCCAGTGAGTATCAATTTACTCTCTTCTGAAGTACAACACTGTTTAAATGGGATGAGATTATATGTGGGTACACGGTGAAACTGGCTCATGTTGGCTCACACAGCAAATTCCTTAATTTTTTCGGCATTTTATGAGCCAATTTTTGAAAACAGCTGTTATTTGAAAACAGCTGATTTATTCAGTTAAACAAGCTGCAATTAAGTAAAGTATATTAAAAGCAAAAATGATAAACACTCAAGGCACATCTTTCTAATTATTTTTCTCAGTAATGCTGTCATGTATGCTCTTAATGTAGTTTTTCTAAGTTGTAGCTGTAATGAAAATAACACACAATGATACACTAGTGTACGCTTCTTCCCAAACCCATGTTTTATGATACCACAGTGGTAGCTGAAATTAGCCACGGTAGCTGTATTTACACAACAGGTATTTGCAAAAACTATAAAACAGGGTTAGTTGTTATTTTTGCTTCTAGAATGATGAGGTGTTTTGTTGTCGTGTTTTTAAGCATTTTCAAGTTGTACCTGTGCGAGTTTATTATATGGGTATGTTGCCTCATGGTGAGGTTTGGACTTCTGTTGGACCTATGACCCAAATAGTTCGCATGGTACTCCATAGGAGAGTGCTCCCATTCTTGCATCAATTTTTACCCAGTGTTTAGCTCCAACTTATAAGACAGGGCATACAGCATTTGATTTTCTGTGTTAATTTGTTTGGAATAATGACCTCCAGATGCATCCTTGATTTCGTTTTTGTTTTTGTTTTTGATTTGGTTGCATAGGATTCCATGGTGTACATATAAAATATTTTCTATATCCATTCAACTGTTGGTGGGCACCTAGATTGTTTCCACGACTTTGCTATTTTGAATAGTGCTATGATAAACAAATATATAGGAGCAGGTATCTCTTTGGCAGAATGATTTATGCTTTTAGTAGTGGGATTGCTGGGTCATATAGTAAATCTGTTTTTAGTTCTTAGAGAAATCTCAAAACTGCTTTCTCTAGGGATTCAACTAGCTTGCATCTCCCCCAACACTGTATGAGTGTTCCATTTTCTCTGCAACCTCATCAACACTAGTTCTCTTTTGACTTATTAATAATAGCTATTCTGACTGTTATCTCACTGTAGTTTTTATTTGAATTTATCTGATGATTAGTTGATGTTGAGCATAATTTCTTATGTTTTTGGCCACTTATATGTCTTCCATTGAGAAGTGTCTGTTCGTGTCTTTTGACCACTTTTTAATGTTTTTTTTCTTATCAATTCATTTAAGTTCCTTATGGAAATGAATATTAGTCCATTGATAGATGCATAGTTTGTAAATATTCTCTCTTATTCTGTAGAATGTTTATTTTGCTCTGTTAAGAATTTATTTTGCTGTGAAGAAGCTCTTTGGTTTCATTAAGTTCCTATGTCAATGTTTGGTTTTGCATATTTGTTTTGCAGGACTTTATCTTAAATTTATTGCCCATACTGATGTCCTGTGAGGGTTATTTAGGTTTTACTCTAGGATTTTTAGTCATGGAAACAAGGCTTTCTTGGAAATGCACAAGATGTGAACAACTCAGTTCACCAGAGGTAACTCTTTCCTACACTTACTGTCATGATCAGAAAACATACTCTGTATGAGTTTAATTATTTTCAGTTTGCAAACACTTTTTTTTTTTGCTCTATTTTGGTGAATGTTTCATGTGTGCTTGAAACAAGTATCTACAAGGGGGATTCCCCAAAACACAGAATTTATTTATAACAATATTTGTATTTATTCTTTTGTTTTGTTTTGTTTTTTTGAGTTGGAGTCTCACTCTGTCGCCCAGACTGTAGTGCAGTGGCTGCTCCCGGCCACCGCAGCCTCGACCTGCTGGGCTCCGGTGATCCTTCTGCCTCAGCCTTCCAAGTAGCTGGAACTACAGGTGCACGCTACCACGCCCAGCTAATTTTTTTGATTTATTGTAGAGATGAGGTCTCGCTTGCCCAGGCGGGTCTCGAACCCGCGGGCTCAGGCAATCCACTCACCTCAGCCTCCCAAAGGCGCAGGATTGCAGGCTGAGCCACCGAGCCCGGCTTGTATTTATTCTTATAAATGTATTCTTTTGGGGGGAGCGGTAAGTAAGCAGCAGTTTATTAAGACAGAAGAGCTCCCAAGTAGGAGGGGGCCTGAGACAAGGTTACCCATATTTTTCTTATAAATTTCAAGCTTGCCTTTCCTTTAGGTCCCTTGACTCTCTCAACTTTTAAAGTATATTGGCATAAAATGTAGTTATCTATTTTCTAATCTTTTTTTTGTTTCAGTGAAATAAAAAAATAAGTAACAGAATATATTTAATGTGCTTCTGTGGTTGGAGTTGCATATCCTTATTTCCATGCTCCTGAAGAGAAATGCATACAATGTAGGTTTAACATTTAGAGAGGATTAAATTTTGTATGTACCATGCCAATTAAAAATATTACATATTAGATGCTGATGTATTTTATTTTATGGAAGACAAACTGATGTATTTTAAGACTTTATCTATTTATTTATTTAGAAAGTAGGATTTATTAAGAGTACAGAAAAGCTCCCATAGTGGGAGAGGACCCGAGGGGGTTGCCCTAAGATTTTATTTTTTAGAGCAGTTTTAATTTCACACCAAATTTGAGAGAAAGTTATAAAGATTTTCCATAGACTCCCCTAATTTCATGCATGCATAGCCCTTCCCATTATCACCACTCCCCCAACAGAGTGACATGTTTGTTACAATTGGTCAACCAACACATCATGATCCCCCAAAGTTCACAGCTTAATATTAGGGTTCACTCTTGATTTTGTATGTTTTATGGGTTGAATAAGTGTAGAATGACATATATCCATCATTATAGTGTCATGCAAAGTAATATTTTCACTACACTAAAAATTATCTGTACTCTGCCTATATATCCCTTCTTTTTTCCTTCAAGTCCTGGTAACCACGGATCTTTTGATTGTCTCCATAATTTTGCCTTTTCCAGAATGTCATATACTTGGAATCATACAGAATATAAGCTTTTTTTTTTAGTTTGGCTTCTTGCACTTAATAATATGTATTTACATTTCCTCCATGTATTTTCATGGCTTGATAAATGTCTTTTTAGCGCTGAAAAAAATTTTATCATCTGAATGTAACACGATTTATTTGTCAATTCACCTACGCTGATACTTTTTATTTGCAGCATTATTTGTTCCAGGAATATCATGTCTAGTTAACTGTGTGGTTTATCTATATTGATCTGCCTGAGCATGCTTATGCTATAATGGCTGAGTACGAAGGAATAGGCTTGCAGGTTTTTCTAAAGAGAATATATAACTTCTGAGAATTAATGTAGACAACACTTTCCACATTAATACATTTTAAACTATTACCTTTAGTAGCCATAAAATAAATATTACTTTGTTTCATTTAGATAATATATTTTCATCTCAAGTCCCATGTATCGGTTTTGTTTTGTGGTTTATTGCTTGCATTATTATAAAGAATACAAAATGGTCTGTTTTTAAAAATGCATCAATATAAAACTGAAATAAGTGTAGCAAGAAATGTTAGGCACAGGGCTTGATTCACACATTTTGACAGCAAACTTTTCTTTGATTCATTTCTCTCTTCTTTGCCTCAGTGAGTGTATTTTCTTTCTCTGTTTCCCAACAGTTACTGATGTGTGTGGATTGTGTTTAGTATATATAGTTGAAATACTCATCAACCTAGGAATGCTGACCAAGAGCAATATTAAGATATCATAACAGATGTACCTGAAAAAAGAAAAAATAACCGTCTTCAATAACTACAACAAAAACAGGGTCTAATAAGTGAATATATAATGCAAGTGAAATTGTACAGGAAAGATTTTCTATGGAACATCTGAAATAGTGGGAGTACAGGAACAAAGGACTGATCAAAGAGATAATGTTTGAGTTATATCATGGAAGATAATTTTCTCTTTAGACAAAACGAGGGAGAGTTCAGGGAAACAGGGTAAATGGAGAAAACCATGTACAAAAGTAAATAACCAGGTAGAAAGATATAAAATAAGAAAGTATGTATGTTAATTTAAGTTTCCAATTAACATTACCATGGAAGAAAATGGCACTAGAAATAAAAATCAACAGTTAGATCAGGAAGTGGACCTGCCATTAAATGTTACCCATGATTGTACATATGGATGCCCATTTGCGTATGTCTGTTGCTGAAAGATGCTAAATTCTAAAATATTTAAGATGGCTTATTCTAAGCCAAATGTGAGTGACCTTAGATCCCTAACACCCATCCCCAGGAGGTCTTGAAAACATCTACCTGCCATGATTGAATTGTATCTCGGTTATATATATTTTGGGAAGACATAAGTTACACCCATCCCCAGTAGGTCTTGAAAACATCTACCTGCCATGATTGAATTGTATCTCGGTTATATATATTTTGGGAGGACATAAGTTACAAGAAACCCTAAATGAATAAATGTGCGATTTAGGTTGGTTCAGTTCGGGTAGGTGGATCTTCTCCAAACTGGGGTTTCCAGGTTAAAGGTGAATTCAAAGATTTATTGATTGGTATTTAGTGACAAGAGTTACCTAAGAAATTTTAAAAGCAGTAAAGGAAATGGGAAGTTTAAAGAATGATAAGGGAGTCAGGTTTCTTGATATGTAGTTGAAACCCTGTGTATAACAGACTTCAGAGAGAATGGGTAAGTGTTTTATAAGGTACCCAGAGTCAAAGATGCTCCAACAGATGACTTTACAGGGTAATAAAATGTTCAAAGTTTCCTTCTTTATCTGTTTTGTGGTGTTATGCCAGGGGCAGGTTGTAAACCACATCATATAGGAGGAGATTAAAATAACCCTGTCTCTCCAGGCTCCTTACTTAGGAATTTGGCAAAGTAAAGAAAAAAGGTCAGAGTTTAGTTCTCAAGTCTAAAATTTCAGAAGTTTTAAATTAAGCTAACTATTAGTTATATAACAGACACTTTGATATAGTGGTCTAATAGGATAACATCCAATGTGGAAATAATGAACTTCTTGAACTTTTTAAAAAGGATGTCAGTAATAAGAGAGCTGGCCCTTAGTCTGCCTCTTTTGTTTGCCACTACTTGATTGACTCTACACCTTAAACAAAATACAAACTATTCTTCATGGCTGTGTACACCCTGGTCCACAAGCCAAACCATATTTTCCCCAAACAAGCACCTTTTAGATATTCCTAGACTACCAACCCACCACACAGACTCCACATCCCTTGGGTAAGGATGTGACACACCTGAGGAGAACTGGAAGGATGCCCTCCAAAGCATGGGGCTTCGAGCCTTACATGCTCATTTTAATAATTTGAACATTTTCATGCAAGCTAAAGTAAGCTATTGAAGAAATAAATATCTTATATGCATGTTTACTTTTCATAAAGCTATGAATTAGGATTAGACATAAATAAGAATGTTTTCATACAAGGAAAAGCAACATAATGCGTATATTGTCAACCTTCAAAATATTGCATTATATATGTAATTAGAATTGTCAAACATTTAAATAAAGTGAACATAATCACTTGCCATGTATAATGCTCCGTGTATTTCAAATATTCCAAATAACTGCTAAAGTCTAAATTCAATTATTCTAATGAAACATCCCAGACAATGGGAGCAATAGACTTGCTTTAAATAAGATTTGCATATCTTTAAGACCACCACTATGCTTAGAACCCTCTGATCCTTTGACATTAAAAGAGCAGGAGAAAAAAAAAAAGAAAGAGTTTAATGAGGGTAGACCTGGAAATAGAATCTAGAAAGACTGGTTTTATCCATTTACTCTTCATTTACCCTGCAGAATGCAGGCTGAAACTCCAGCATTTTTTTTTTCCCTGAAAAGCTGTCCACTGGTGCTGTGAATCATACAGTAAATAAATATAAGAATGATGGCAAAGGATGAAATAATCTATATCTTTAAAAAAATGTCTAACATGTTAATAGAGTCATGTTTTAAGACTGCTGTACCCAAGGTTGTGGGAGACAGGTGAGAAAAACTCTTTTAATTAGTTAAAAAATGAGAGACCACAAATTTTATTTTGCAGTAACATTTTACTTATTCTGGATTTTTTTAAATGATGAGAATACTCTTTTTCACAAGTTTTAGGAAGGATTGTGATCATCAACACTGACTTCGTTGATTCCAGAGGTTTTCCTGTCACTCCATGATTCATGGTAATATAGTTCTTGGGTTAATCAGGTCTTCACATTAGAAAGAGTTAGACAGATGGCTACACCCATGTTCTAGAACACTTATTCATATTGCAGGAACTCTGGGGAAACTTGTAGTTTGCAAGACAATAGAATTCAAGAGTTCTATTCCTATGTGAACCATGGGTTTTGATGAGTTTTTGGGGGGTATGTTTGGAGGATTTTTCTTGCCTGTGCAGGGCATCTTATGTGATCTGGTCCAAAACTAGACTCTATTGGTCATTTCTTTTAGGACAGTGATGATTAATTTGGGTTGTCACTAATCCTTTGAAAATGTGTTGAAAGCCATGAATTCAACCTAAATTAGAAAAATACATCTATTCACTCAAAATTTTTCATGCAACTTCAAGGGTTCCTTGACTCATTTTGCACCTACACATGAAGCCTCTTCAGTGTTGTGGTCCTATTTTCCCCAGCAATCCTGGAGCAATCCAAGGTTCCTTAATATATGATAATCTTCATGTAATAGGCAATTAGTAAGTATAGGTTAAATACATTTTTAGTTTATTTGGAGAAAAAAATGGAGTTGGTGGTTAATTTTTTAACTTTAAAATTATTGTCTATGTGATATTGATTCTCTAGTGTAAATGTTCAATTTACTTAAGTATTCAACTTACTTATCATATGCTTTTCTTTCAACAAACATCCTCACACATATATTTGCATAACAGTGTATAGGCAAGAACTTAGTGTTTAAAAACAAAGGCTCTTGTATCAAAAAACTGAGTGTGAATTGGTCAAACTTATTATGCCTCTATTGAATAAAATATAGAATGAATTAATGCCAGGTACATATATTCACTATATCATATGAACAATTTAAAGCACATGAGACATAATAAAACATCAAACATAGTAAGTGCAATTAATATTGAGTTGTAATTATAATAGGAAGAAAGTTCATTATGTAAGAATGCTCCTTCCTGACATATAATTAATAAAGGTACTATAATGTGAGGGGCTCACATTTGTATTTGAAGTACAGTAAACATTTCATTTTTTAAACTTGTATTTATTTTAAAGTTGTGAGGTACAATTCAAGAAAAGTTACATAAGTGTTCTTTGTACAGGTAAAGTTTGGGCCTTCCTTTAGTCCCCACTTTGCCAGGTTTGAGATTAGATAGACTTATTAATGTTATGTGCCCCCCACTCTCCTCTGGCAGTTTCCGACTACTGCCAATCCCTTTTTTATAGTATTATGACAATTTGTTCAGGGTCTGCTTATGAGTGAGAACTATGGTACTCGGTTTATTGTTTCTGTGATAGAGTACGATAGACTCTAAATCCATCCAAATTGCTGTGAGGTCCATAATTTTGTCCTTCTTTATGGCTGCTTAATATTCCTCCATGCTTATGCACCACATTTTCTCTATTCATTCCACTTTTGATGTGCAGCATGGTTGGTTCTATGTTTTTGCTACTGTGAATAATTGCTGCAATCAACATGCGTGTGTAGTATCTTTTTTATAGAATGATTTGAGTTCCTCCAGGTATATTCACAGAAGTGGGATTGCTGGGTCAAATGGAAGGTTGACTTTTAGATATTTTAGTAATTACCACAATGTTTTACACAGCAGTTGTGCTAGTTTACATTCCCACCAAAAGTGTGGAAGAATTCCCTTTTCCCCACATCCTTGCTAGCATCTGTTGTTTTTTGAGTTATTGATGATGGTCATCCTAACCGAATATCTCAGTGTCGTTTTAGTTTGCATTTCTTTGATGATTAGTGAGGCTGAACACTTTTTAAGTATCTGATGGCTGTTCATGTGTCTTCTTTTCAGAAGTGTTTATTTGTATCTTTTGCCCACTTTTTAATAGGGCTGTTTGTTTTTTTCCCATGATACATTTGAGTTACTTGTAGGTCCTGGATGTTAGGCCTTTGTCAGATATGGAGTTGGCAAATATTTTTTCCCATTCTGTGGGCTGTCTGCCTGCTCTTTTGATGGTTTATTTTGCTTTGCAGAAGCTTTTCAGTTTAATGAGGTCCCACTTGTCTATCTTATATCTTTTGGAAAGGGCATTTGGAGTTTTGATCAGGAATTGGTTGCCTATTCCAATTTCTGTAAGGGTGTCCTCTGTGTTTTCTAAGATTCTTATAGTAGAGGTTTTATGTTTAGGTCTTCCAGTTTACCTGGCATCATTTCCTGTATAGGTTCTCTTCTCCCCAGTGGTTATAAGTGGAGGCTTTGTTGGAAATAAGTTGGTAGCCAGACTTGGTGGCTCAGCCTGTAATCCCGTGCCTTGGGAGGCTGAGGTGAGTGGACTGCCTGAGCCCGTGGGTTCGAGACCCGCCTGGGCAACTTGGTGAGACCTCATCTCTACAATAAATCAAAAATCAGCCGGGCATGGTAGTGCGGGCCTGTAGTTCCAGCTCCTTGGAAGGCTGAGGTGGAAGGATCGCCGGAGCCTAGCAGGTCGAGGCTGCGGTGGCCGGGAGCGGCCACTGCACTCCAGTCTGGGCAACAGAGTGAGACTCCAACTCAAAAAAAAAAAAAAAAGAAAAAAGAAAATAAGTTGTTTAAGAAATTGAGACTTTGTTTCAGGGATCACTATCCTGTTCCATTTGGTCTACATGCCTCTTCTTGTACCAATACCAGGCTGTTTTGATTATTGTAGCTTTACAGTAAAGCTTAAAATCTGAAAGTGTGATGCCTTCACTTTATTCCTTTTGCTGATAATTGCTTTGGCTATAAGTGGTCATTGATATTTCCATATGAATTTCTATATTGTCATTTCCAGGACTGAGAATAATGATGTTGGTAATTTAATGGGTATTGTGTTGAATCTGTAGATTGCCTTTGATAGGATGGACATCTTAACAATGTTGATTCTTCCTATCCATGAGCATGGAATATATTTTCATTTGTTTATGTTTTGTAGTTTTTCCTATAAAGACCTTTCACCTCTCTGGCTAGGAAGCAGGAAGATGCCAAAGTATTTTCTTTTCTTTCTTTCTTTCTTTTGGGGGGAGGGGGCTGTTTTGAATTAGATTATGCTTTTTATTTGGTTTTCTGCCTTTTGTTGGTGTATAATATGGCAACTGTCTTCTTTTTTTTTTTTTTTTTTTTTTTTTGAGTTGGAGTCTCACTCTGTCACCCAGACTGGAGTGCAGTGGCCGCTCCCGGCCACCGCAGCCTCGACCCGCTGGGCTCCGGCGATCCTTCCGCCTCAGCCTTCCAAGTAGCT
>CAUYQG010076661.1:0-34507 GCA_963574415.1 Tarsius wallacei | reverse complement strand
ACCTGAGAAATAAAGTATGACGATTGGTGTTTCTGGATGTTGAATGCTGGCCTCTTTCCTAAAGAATGCCCACACACTGTGGGAAACTTCATTCCAGCCACAGCGGTAATATTCAGAGTATGTATAGGGGGCCGGCATTATTGGGTACACTAATTTACTCTGAAACCTAAGTGAAACTGCATCAACAATTAACTCAGTTTGGGCACAGGTTGAATCACACAACTGTGAAATCAGCACCTATAACTTTAAAAATGTTTAATTGCTCCTTTATTCTATTTTTAAAGACATTTTTCCTCTTCCAAGCACCAAACTCCCAACTACTGACTCCACAGGAATAGCCCCTTGCTTCCTTCCTTGGCAGCATCTCAGGCTGATGGCCTTCCAACATGTATGTAAATACACATAATGAAAACAGCATGAGGCCAAGACTTAGAATGAATGAATTTAGGTACTAGCAATTCGATTGCAGCTTGTGAGATAAAAAAATCTGTAAAGGATATTTTCACAAGTCATCTAAGGCTCTGTTTAGCATCCTACTTCAGTATTTGTAGATACTAGTCTACAGACTTGGATAATGGAAATTTCATAATTTTTACAAACATATAGGAGACATCATAAAATAAAATGAAATAAAATAAAAATGAGAGTATATAATATCTTGACTAGTAAGAGATAACTATTACTCTCCCAGCTAGAGATAACTTATATTTTTATATAATATATTGATACATACACATCCATACATTTTCTCTGCTTTAGATTTATATATTTTTCATGTTGCAAAAGTTTAAGTCTTTAGTGTTTAAAGAAGTTTAAATAATTTTTATTTTCTGCACATAAAACATTATAAAATAATATGCTGTTTTAATTAACTTTGCAGTTACTTTAGGTGTCTGAAAATGTATTTAAGCAAATCTCTTCTCATTTAAGTTCAGCTTACTCTTTAATTTTCCAGTTTATTTACTACATGCTTAATCTCTAGTTATTAAATAATATATTTAATATTATGATGAGAATTGACAAAGATATATTTTTTCATAAGTATTTAGTGTTTTGTATTTCAATTTTTATAACATATAATTAGTAAATTATAGATCCAGAAATTAATTGCGTAAAATTTTTTGTAGGAATATTTACATATTTATGATATGAATCCTCTGTCTATTTTATTGGTTACTAGTGGTTTTCCTGCCTGTCCTCTTTTTTTTTTTTTTTTTTTTTTTGAGTTGGCATCTCACTCCGTGGCCCAGACTGGAGTGCAGTGGCCGCTTCCGGCCACCGCAACCTCAACCTGCTGGGCCGGCGATCCTTCCGCCTCAGCCTTCCAAGTAGCTGGAACTACAGGCGTGGGCTACCACGCCCGGCTAATTTTTTTGATTTACTGTAGAGATGAGGTTTCGCCTGCCCAGGCGGGTCTCAAACCCGCGGGCTCAGGCAATCCACTCACCTCAGCCTCCCAAGGCGTGGGATCACAGGCTGAGCCACCGAGCCCGGCTTGCCTATCCTCTTTTAATAAGACTGTTTTTTTTCACATAATATTTTTTAAATTGTATGTAGCTAACTGACTTCTTTAATAACACGTTATTTCTGACCTTATGATTACATAGGTATTTGCCTATATGGACTTCTTCTGAGCATAAACATATCATGTCTATTTAATAAAAAAAGAGGAAATAGGACCTGGCTAGGCAGATGGAAATAGAGGGTCTCTGAGAAAGGTAACACCCACGAAAACACCCCTGCATCACCCCGGTTTATGCAACTAGCAGTTGAAAATGTGGTTAAGGCAACGTCCTCTTATACCAGGGTGCTTGCTGAAAAGGGACTGTCCCAACTCAGATGCAGGCATAATAGTTCAACTAAATATTTGTCCCTTAACTTGATTTAAGCTCATTATAATACTATTAACATAAAATCAACATAAAAGGAAGTCTCCCATCATACACTTGACAGCAGAACGTTATTGGCATGTACCCTACATGGCCTAAAACTTCCCTTGATGTGAAGGAGGAGTAACAGTAACCCAGTTCCCCAAAACACCCATTTCTAAGAAAAACCACCCCAAAACATACTCCTCTGTGCCCCTAAGAATAAAAGCAATAGCTTAACAATAGTTAACTGCAAAAGCAACAGCCTCTGCAGGCTGTTTCTGCCTGCTCTCCCCTCCTGAGAATGTACTATTCTTTGCTTAATAATGCTACTCACTTGTCTTGCTACTTTATGTGTCTGTTTGTGACTTCTTCCCAAACTTGATACAAGAACCTGGTGGTTGACATCAACCCATCTTCTCACACTGAGAGCTGTACTCCCTCACCCGATAGCAGTAACACATTATTTCCTACCTTAAGGTTATATAGGCATTTAACTTCTTCTGAACATATACATATCACGTCTATATGAAACATTTAATACAGCTAAGTTTTGCTTTGGCATTAAGTTTGGAACAAACATTTGTCCTTTACTCACTATAAAGAAATGCCATCTTTATATTATATGCTTCAGTATATTTCTAAGTGTAAATTGAATGTGGTTATCCTATGCTATATAATTTGACAATAGTATGCACTGATTCAATTAATGTAAAATTGTAACATTTCATTTTATGATAAATCACATTTTGTTACGTGAATTTTGCTATATTTCTAAATGAACTTAAGAATCATTTTTTCCACTTCTAAAATCTAATAAAATGTTCATTACAAATCTAATATAGATATTTTGAGAAATATCTTTGACAATATTGAACATTCTGATCTATGAATTTGCTATCCCATTATATTTATTAAATTTTTTTTGCCAATAGTTAAGTTCATATTATCATTATATACCACTTACATAGTTGTGATTAAGTTTTTTTTTTTTTTTTTGGATAACTTTTTTGAATGAAATTATTTGTTATCATCTTTTTTTTTAGCAAAGCTGCATTAAAAATATTTCTAAACAGGCTAATTTTTAAATTATTCTTTATGGACTGGTTAGGTAGGCAATTACATAAAAACACTAAATTTTTTTCTGTTTTCAATATTTATTATTATTTTGTTTTTTGTGTCATTGATTTAGTCTTGTTTTTTATTTTTTTATAGAAATGTTTAATCAGTGAAATAGTTCCACATTAAACATGACTACTGTTTTTGGCTTCATATATTTTTTATTTTATTATGTTAGAGAAATAGTCTGTTCTGATTTTATTGTTTTGCCAGGAATAAATGTTGAATTTAATCATATCTATTTTTAACTTATTTTAATCTAATTTTCAGCTAATGAATTCTCTAACTGAATCATCCTTGAATTTTAGGGATAAACACTAGCTGATGCTGGTATATTTAATTTTTGTATGTGCTGCTTAATTTAATTCATATATATATTATAGAGTTTAATATTTTTAAAAATGCTATTCCTGCAAGCTAATAAGAAATATGCTGAGTTCAAAACTGCAGTGAAAAATCCTTTTAGATGTTCAGTCTGCTGAAGCAATTCTAATAATGTAAGCTGAATCTATTGACTAAAAATATCATGGAAATTTCATATAAAGCAGTTTGGACTCAGTATCATTAGGATATATTGAAAAATGGTTTACTGTCACATTGGTTGTTATTCTCATTTAGTTAATTATATATTTACATTTTATTTCTCTAATTCAGACTTGGTCAATTGTATTTTCTTAGACTATCTTATACTTTCCTATGAATTTTGAACTTATTCTGTTTGACATAATTCCCCTTTGTTTTTAAAATATATTTGATCTATACAGCAGTATCATTTTATTCATTCACATTGTTATGTGCTTGTGATTTTTTAATTCATTCTTTATATTTTTGTAAAAAATATATAAAACATTCTCAGCCTTTAGAAAACTTAGTTTCTAAATTTGTCACTATAAGTTTTTTTCTAAATTACCCATGAAATCTTTACTGTTGCAATTATTCTACATTATTTTTGCTTTTTACTATGCATTTTTTGGTTATTTAGTTGGGTGTTTGATTTGAAAATAATTATTTTATGTCTGATATTTAAAACATTTAGAATTATGCTTTTCTTTACATATATATTTTTGACACATCACATAATTTTGTTTGCACTGCTTTTTTGTTTTTTTACTTATTTTATTTTATTTTTTATTCATGATTTAAAAAAATTTTTTCTTTCACTTTTAAAATTTGATCCATTTATATTGCCTTCTTTTTTAAAATATAATTATTATTGGTTATTTCATAACATTTTGCTATCTCAGAAATATTATTGAAAACTATGGATTACTTGATTTTTTTGTGGATAGTTAATCACATTTTAAATACTCATGTATCTAAAATCTATTTATCAATTTTACTATAACTTAAATACTTTTGTATTTAAATACAAATACTTTTTAAAAAAAATAACATTGTGTTTTTTTATCAGTGATTTTTCTTTCTTTTTAAATAGCAATGCTCTATAATTTGTCCAAAAATGTTCATGAATGCTCTATACAGTTGACCTTAAAACAACACAAATTTGAACTGTGTAGATCCACTTATATGCAGACTTTTTTCAATAAAAAATTACACCAAGTGTGCCTGCCTCTCCTGCCTCCTTTTTTACTGCCTCCATCTCTACCTCCTTGGGCAGCAAGACCTATCCCTCCTTTTCCTCCTCCTCCACAGTTTACACAATGTGAAGGAAATGAGGATGAAGAACTTTACGAAGATTCACTTCCACTTAGTGAATAGTAAATGTATTTTTCTTTCTTACAATTTTCTTAATGACAATTTATTTTATCTAGCTTACTTTATTGCAAGAATATGGTACATAGTAAATATAATATACTAAATATATGTTAATCAAGTATTTATGTTATTGGTAAGGCCTCCTGTCAACAATAGCCTTTTAGTCATTAAGTCTCCGAGGAGTCAAACATTATACATGAATTTTTTTAGTGTGCATAGGGGTTGATTTCTCTAACTCTTGTGTCACTCAAAGGTTAACTGCATTCATAGTACATTGTACTCTTCTTTACAATGAAATGGTTCTTTTTGACCCATTTAACATCTTTCGCTTTGAATTCTGTTTCTGATGTCAATTTTTTCCCTTCCTTTATTGTTTACAGTTGCTTGGCATGTAATTTTGATATCATTTTAGTATTCTTTTTCCCCAAATATTTCTTATGGTCAGTTTCTATGTACTGTGTATGTTATTTATCTTTTAATAGACTAATTTAACCTCTTTAAAACTATATTATCATAATTGATATTTGTATTTTACTTCTGCAATAGTTCCTTTTTTAAGAATAATTTTACGCTGTTTTAATAATAAAATGAAGGCTTATTTTAAAAAATATTATATCAAAAGAAAAAGTAGGCAAACAAAATGTACCATTCTTTCACCTGAATGATTAAGGCAAATTTTGATATTATTTTAACCACCATTATTTGAAAGTACTTTGTCACAAAAGAAAAAAACATATAAATATTTGTATGTTATACTGGTATAAAAATAGATACAAATATATGTGTATGTATATGCCCTGGGGGAAAGCAGTGAAAAAGACAGAACGTTTGCTTTTTCATGACCTTTATATAAGTGGATAATAAAATAAATGAATAAAAAATATATTTATTTTTAATAAATACAGTGATAAGTGCAGTTGTTTACATAATTTATATATTACTGCATTAAAATTCCCCAAATATAGTGGCTAGAACAACCATTTTTTGTCATATGTAAGTTTTTTTCTTCAATCGGGCTAATCTGCCAATGTGATCTGGTTGATCTCATATGGGCTTGCTAATATGTCTGTAGTCAGGTGACTAGGGCTGGCAATGAAGGATGGCCACTTCAAAAGCTTGACATCTGGCTTACTATCAGCTGGCAAGTGGATGTTACTATCCTATGTATCTTATCTACCAGTAGGCAAACCTGAACTTATTTCACATGAAAGCTTCACAGTTCTAAGAGAACAAGGTTTCTTGAGGTCTGGGTTCAAAAGTAGTGCACCGTCATATCTTTCACATTTTATTAGCCAAAGCAAGTTCAGCTTAGATTTATAAGGTGGGGACAGAAACCCCAATTCTTGATGGAAGAAGACCAAAAGTAACACTGCAAAGTGTGTGTGGGTATATGGAGGTTTGGAGAATTGTGGTTGCTTTTGAAAACAATTCACCGCAATCAGAAAAATAGACAACTACACTAATACATTGGGTCAGTTAAGGTCTCTCAAATTAGGTAATATTTAGTATGATACATAGATGGCAAGAGGAGAAAACTATTTTTATTATCTCAGGAAATAATACTCCATAAACTTAAGATATATGGGATAGCTTATTCAGAACACTTAAGAAAAAGTTTTTGACACCTTTTTTGGAAAATACAGGTGTTCATTGTTATGAGGTTTAATAAAACTTGGACAAAGGCAGATGTAGTAGTGGATGTGGTCACAGAATGACAGGGTACAATCAAGAAGTGTCCTTTGGATCTTGGATTTCAATTTAAATACTTTCAGTTCCATTATAATACAATATATGGGTTTCAAATATCACAGCACTATGCAAAATCATGTTATAAAAGCCAGTAGGTCTGTCAGGTATATTCTGCCAGTCCCTAGAGTTATATAGAAAACATCTGTGCTGGTGAGTTTGAGAATTTCTTGGGAACGGAAAACCTGATCCATCTTTTGCTGATATGTAGTAGTCTGTAAAATTATTATTCATGTGAACTCACATCACTTTACTTGTTCTTCTGGTGATTATGGAGGTTAATGATTGGCAAATGGTAAAGCTCATATTTCTGGTATGGCTTATTAATTGGCTTAGGGTATTAAATTTTCAGCCACTTACTGCTTTAATTAGCCTTTCTCTGATGGTTACAATGAAGGACTGAACCCATTAAAATGATTAAGAGTAGACATAGGGGGTCAGTGTACACAATAAAGCCCCCTTTTTGGTCAACAACCCTTGCAATCCTAGTTCTTCCTAATATTTTACATTTCCACAGTTACTACCTTAATTCATGTTACTATTATCTGCTCCCTGATCTACTACAATTATCATTAATAATTTTCTTTACATACACTTTCTTATTTTAAATAATGTCATTGTGATATGAATAAAAAGAAAAGTAAATTTTGAGTATAGCTGAATGAATTTCTACAAAGAGAACATGCCTGGAAAAACACCAAGCAGATTAATACATTAGCAATATCCCAAGAAGACTCCCTCAAACCGACTTTCAGTCATTAACTTTACTAAAGGAATATTATGGATTCTATATTATTAGTTTTATTTATATTTGAGCTTAATAAAAAACATTCACACCAAAAGTACTTTTAAAAAATCTGGCTTCTTTAACTTAATGTTATGTCTGAAGAAGTCCATCCATCTTACTGCATGTAGTAGTTGTTTATTCTATTTTACTACTTTACTTGCTGTTTTATGAAAGTCCCACAAGTTACTTATCCATTTTACAGTTAATAGACATCTGTTGCACTTCTACTCTTATGGATAATACCCTTATGGACATGTCTGTACATTTCTACTGTAGGTGTATACTTAGAAGAAGAATTGCTAAGCCAAGGGTTCTTCATATATTCAACTCTGCCTGAGAGTTGTCCAAAATAGCAGTACCAGTTTACATTCCAAATAGCATGATATAAGAGTTCCAATTACTCCATATTTTCCAACACTTTGTGTTGTCCCTTTGGTTGGGTGTAGCATTATCACAAAGCAGTTTTAGTGGTCATATCTCTGCTGATTAATGATACTTTGCGATTTTTATATGCTTATTTGTCATTTGGATGCCTTATTTTGTAAAAAGAAATTTGCTCAAACCTTTTTGTTTTTATGTTGATTTATTTTATAGCATTTCTTATATATTCTGGCTCTGAGTTATTTGCCAGATGAACTATTTGTCCTGTGTGTGTATGTGTATGCATAAATATAAAATTGTAAGTACTTAATTTTACTCTAAAGGCTGTATATTCCTTTAATGTTATCTTTGATGAAAGGAAGTGTAAGTCAAAGCTCTGTTTGTTATATAATCCGTCAAACAGTATTTTTCTTTTAGATGTGGTTTTGTAGAGAGGGGATGTTAGTTTGATAGCTGTTATTATGTTTTTTCTAAAAGTAGAATCAACTGCCCTCTTTTAACATAAATACAGTGTGTATGAGATATGTATATATACAGATAATTTACTTTACTTCAAATTTATTGTTTTAACCATTTTAAAGCACACAACTCAGTGTTTGCTAATATACTGACAATGTTGTGCAACCATTAATACTATCTAATTCTAGTCCATTTTTAACAGCATCCCTTTCTAAATTCCAGGTTTATTAAGCAGTCGCTTCCCATCTTTCCTTCACATGTTTATATTTATAGCAGTTTTATGCTTAATAGCCACAATTTGAGTCAACTAATGTGTCCTTCAAAGGTGAATAAATAAATAAAGTGTGGTACATCCAGACAATGGAATAATAGCCAATATGAAAAAGAGATGAGCTACCAAGGCAAGAAAAGACACAGAGGAACCTTAGATGCATATTACTGAGTGAAATAAACCAACCTAAAATGGCTGCATACTGTATAATTTAAACTACATGACAGTCTAGAGAAGATAAACATGAAGATAGTCAAAGTTCAGTGGTTGTCAGGGGTTTGGGAAAAGAAAAATGAGTAGGCACAGAGAATTTCTAGGACAGTAAAGGTATTCTCTATTTCACAACAGTGATAGATACATGTCATTATACATTTGTCAAAAGTAATAGAGTAAACCCTAATGTGAAATCTGGTTCATAATAACGTGACAATGTTGGCTTTTTGACTATAATAAGTAAACCACATTGGTATGTCCATGGTGGTGAAGGTTGTGTATGGGGGAAAGTTTGGGGTGGGGGGGGATGTGGGAACTCTTTGTATTTCCACTCAGTTTTCCTGTGATCCTCAATTGTTATTGTAAAAGTCTTAATTAAAAAATTAATTATAGAAAAAAATTTCAAGTTAATAAAAAGAACAAAAAGAAAGCACTTACTAAGTCAATAAAAATAAAAAACCAGAACCCAGCAAAATCCACATTACAGAAAGACAAGATAGATATGTATACATATATTTATACATATTAAATTTCAAGTACTTTATTTTACTCTGCAGATTGTATTTATATTATTTTAATGTTGCCTTCGATGAGAGAAAGTACAAGTCATAGCTCTACTCTTTGTTATATAAGCCCTCAAACAGTACCTTTTTTTCAGATGTTGTGGTTTTTTAGAGTGGGGATGTTAGCTTAATACCTGTTATTACACTTTTGCAAAAAAGTGACCACGTTCATGATTAAGAATTAATTCCGCCGGGCTGGGTGGCTCAGCCTGTAATCCCGCGCCTCTGGGAGGCTGAGGTGAGTGGATAGCCTGAGCCCGCGGGTTCGAGACCCGCCGGGGCAAGCGAGACCTCATCTCTACAATAAATCAAAAAATTAGCCGAGCGTGGTAGCGCGCGCCTGAAGTTCCAGCTACTTGGAAGGCTGAGGCGGAAGGATCACCGGAGCCCAGCAGGTCGAGGCTGCGGTGGCCGGAAGCGGCCACTGCACTCCAGTCTGGGCGACAGAGTGAGACGCCAACTCAAAAAAAAAAAAAAAAAAAGATTTAATTCCAACTGCAAGTTTTTATAAGAAAAAAAAACCCTAAAACAATAAGAAAAATGTTTAAAGTAATTAATAGAAATTTCAGAAACTGGAAAAAAACTTGAATGGCAATATTAATGGCAGAAAAATTGTCATTTAAGGTCAAAAGCATTAAGTGAGAAAGTTGGACCCAGATGACATTTTGTAATAATAAAAGGTATAATTTAGGAAAAAGTATAAGAGCCATAAATCATTTTATATAGAAAAATAATAGTAGTAACACATAAAAAGGAAATATTACTAGAAATACACTGAAGACCTGACAAAAAATAATTACAGCCAACGAATTTTAAATACCATTCTCAGAACCTGACATGGTCAGTTAAAATATAAGTAAGGACAGTTAGGATATTAACAACAAAATCAACTTCAGCCGTGTTTGGAGACCACTTCTTTTGACTAAACCAAATGCTACACTTTTCTGGTGCTTTTGGCACCTATTCTCCTATTACTAATTTTATTTGTCAATTTAGTACATGGAGCACTCTTAATTTATAGTAAGTCTTATCATCATTAATGATAATTTTGAAATCTGTGATGGTCCATACACTGTGATTCTGATTTTGTTGGTCATTTTACTTTTCAAGATCATGGCCTCTACTTTATCCAAGGCATCTGCTCAAGTGGTTACTGTATCTCATCATCATCTTTATCTTTATCTCAAATTAGGATACTCTCCTTTCTAGCATACCTACTTTCTTTCCAGGTTTTATTCTAGTACACAAACTACAAATCTCCTTTACACTCTTAAGGTTCTCAAATCCATTAATCTTAATACTCTTCATTGTTCAACATCTATTTCCTATTCTTACTCTCTAATCAAACAAGTTAGAGTCCTTGAATTAAATTATAGTCATTCCCCTGTATATACTCTCAATTTTGCTTTCATCCTCAGTCTCATTTGGGAAAATCCCATTCTTTGTAAAACCCACACTTCTGCCTCTGCCTATTCACCCCCAAAACAATTGAACAGGAATGCAGAAATCAAACTAACATTTTGTAATGCTTACTATGTCCAGGCATTGTTATAAGTACTTGATATATGTGAACTCATTTCGTACTATCAACAAACCTATAAAGCATTTACTTCTCATCCAGAGCCACTTCAGTTAAGAATATAATGCAAATGTACAAAGCAAAATATTTGCACAAATAATGTTACCAAACAATGCACAAATATAATTTGTTTCAATGGAGTACTAGCTGCAGGGGAGGGAAAAATAGATTCCCTCCACTCTTCTCGGTTCTTTGCTTGAGTTATGAATTAGATTGATACTCTTGTTAATAAGGCAGATTAACAAGAGCAAAACCACATTTAAGTACATGTGAGACAATGAAAGGCCAGATGATGAAGGTGATACGGCTTCTTAAGTTACAGAAAGGAATAGGGGATTGGGGCGTTTGTGGGGTGGAGGAGACAAGTTATAGGAGGGTGAGGGAAGAAAATGTATGGTGAATAAATATGGTCTTGTTATACAAATAAAACATCGCTCAGATAATAAAATTGTCTAGGAGCAGCCCTCTTTCTGAGCCCTCTTTTACTAACTTAGATTTTCTTTATAGACCTAAATTTATTTTACAAAAGGGCAGCTTTTCAGAAATATTCCTGTGCCTGCAGTTTCTCAGAATAACAAAGTATAACAAGTAAGTATACTTTGGAGTAGAGTATATGATGCATTAAAGTCATATTTTGGGGTGATATGTAGTGAGTTTCAACATTGTCTTACATTTTAGTAATAATGGTAGTGTCATTACATATGTATTCTCTTTGCATATTTGTCTCTAACAACAATTTATGATAGATATCCTAGTTAATTGCTATTGATATACCTTATGCAAAATAGCATTATTTCAGGAATGCAAGGTAGTAATATCAAATAATATATTAATATAATGCATTACATCAATAACAAAAAAGAGAAGGTATTTACTTTTTTAATATATGCTTAAGGCCGGGTGTTGTGGCTCAGCCTGTAATCCTAGCACTTTGGGAGGCCAAGGCAAGAGGATTGCTTGAGCCCGGGAATTAGAGACCAGCCTGGGTAACTTGGTGAGACCTCATCTCTACAATAAATAAAAAATAAGCTGGGTGTGGTAGCGCATGCCTGTAGTTCCAGCTACTTAGAAGGCTGAGGCAGAAGGATCGCCTGAGCTCACAGGTCAAGGCTGTGGTGGCCATGAGCGTGCCACTGCACTCCAGCCTGGGCGATAGAGTGAGACTCAAACTAAAAAAAAAATATATATATATATATTTTATAATCACATATATTTCTGCAAAATATTTTGTGATTATAATATATAAATATACTCAAAAGGAACCACCAGATAAAATTCAGTCCTAACTCATTTTTTCGATAACTTAATAAAATTGTATATTATAAATCTTGTATATTTTCTTACTCTTACTTATGATAATAAATATTTAAGTAAAATAGTTTAGAAGCAAGCTATATAAATATAGATAAATATTTAATAAAAGGCCCTTTACAAAGTTCATATTAATGCAAAAAACCCTAGGGGTATTATATTAAATTTTAGGAACAAGAGAGGACACGTCTTATCTCCATTATATTTTAACACTGCTTGGCAGGTTTTAAGTAATAAAATTAGACAAGAAAAGAAAATAATTAGCAAACAGCATATCATAAAAAAGGAGTTATGAGTATTCATATTTGGAGATAATATGATGATAAGCATAATAAACCATTCTGTTTATAAATTAATTTGATAAGGTAACTTTATAGAACTTTTTTTCTATACAAACCATTATGATTTAGAAATAACATGGAAAAAATTCTTCACTTACAATGTGCCCCAAAATGTAAAATACTTAGAAGTCATCAGCAAGAAGAGTTGTATTTATATGAAATATAGTATAAATTATTATATGACATAAGAGCTAAACCAATGGAAAGAGTTAACATAGCCCTTCGTGACAATTATTAGTCAAAATTTAACATATTTATATTATATAGCCATAAAATGCAATGAGTTAGTTCTATATCAATTGTCCTACACAACTTACTTTTAATAGGTTTGTTGAGCCAATAAATAAAATAAGGGAAATCAATATTAGGGATCAAGTCCATCCTTTATTGTTATGTATTGCTATCATTTGTTTGTACAGGTTGCACTAGTCATTACTGCATCGAGATTAGTCAGTTGTTATCTAGGCAATTTAAGTTTGGAAATAATATATTTGGGAATAGAATAATTAAGATTACTACTGGCAATCATGTTTAATTTGTGTAGGAAAAATTGTTGAAGAAATGGTATCATCTCTGTAAAAGGCGCTATGTAAGATGTATTAATATTTAAATGTAAATAATGAACTATTAATATTCAAAAGCAAATTTTGACCATTTTTATCAATGAGTGAATATGATATCCTTAGGATAGTAGGAAATTTCACATATTTGTATGATAGTGATAAAAGGCATAGAAGAATAGACTACCAGCTGTTAACCTTGCAGACTTGCTAACACCAGGAAGGAGAAGAGAGATAGAAAGGAAAGAATATAACTGGAAAAAAAAATCATTATCAATGAGGAAGGTTTTTGTGGAATGTGTTTTCAGGTTTACCTGAGGTTTAATTCTGATTTCCTTTGCTTTCTTGTTTGCATTATCCTTTAATCAGTCTTGTCCACTTTTGAATCTCATGCTGCTCCAATTTGGTCTGATTGCTTTCTACAAGGAATAATATCATCATTGAAAATAATTCTCAATTTCCTTGGCTCAATTTGTCAAAGTTCAAGATTTACTTGCATGTAGTTTTCTGCTTCAATTGCATAGAAACAATCATCTCTATTGCTATTATGATAGCTATTTTTGTTACAATTTGCTATTTCATGAATGTGTGAAATATCAAAGAAAACTAGAATTATTACTGGTCTCTTTTGAGACTAAGTTCTGCAAAATATTTTGTGATTATAATTCTTCCATAAAACAAAGCACCAGGAATGCAATATATCACATCCCCCAGCCAGCAGCGGTGCGTTCCTGTTTCCTATTTTTTGTAGTTGAAGTTCATGAATAGCAAAAGATATTACATTTCATTATTCAATGATATTATTCTGCAATGATTATTCCAGCTGGGTATTAGAAACACTCTTAATTGCTCTTATTGATTTCCCAGAATTTCCATATCTCCCACTGAACCATCAGCTTTCATAAACACCATTCTTGTACTTCACCCAGTTTGCACTGATGTTCTCAGGAAGGTACTCCAGTGCCATATGAGTACTATTAAACTTGGAAACGAAAGACACTAGGAACATGCCTTTATATCTCTTCACTTCTGAATTGTATCTTTATTTCAAGCAGCACTTTTATTTTCCCACAGATTCCTTTCTTATTTTCTGATAGTAAATTATACTTAAAAATTTTTTTTTTAAGATGTGAGGTATAATTCAGGGTTAGGTATACCTCCCCCCCACCAGCAGTTTCTAACTACTGACAATCTTTTCCTTAAAGTATTATGATAATAGTTCTAGGTCTGCTTATGAGTGAGAACATGTGATACTCAATTCTTTGCTTCTGTGGTAAATAACTCAGTATTATAGACTCTAAGTCCATTCAAGTTGCTGTGAAGTTCATAATTTTGTCCTTCTTTGTGGTTGCGTAATATTCCATTGTGTATATGTACCACATTTTTTTAATTCAGTCCTCTTTAGGTGAACAGCATGGTTGGTTCCATGATTTTGCTATTGTGAACAATGCTGCAATAAACATATGTGTGCAGATATATTTTTCATAGAGTGATTTGCGTTCTTCCAGGTATATTCCCAGTAGGGGGATTGCGAGGTCATATGGAAGGTCGAGATTTTTAGATCTTTTAAGAATTGACAAACTGTTTTCCACAGAGGTTGTACAAGTTTACACTACCACCAACGGTGTAGAAGTGTTCCCTTTTCTCCATATCCTCTCCAGTATTTGTTGCTTTTTGAGCTATATTGATGATGGCCATCCTGAATGCAGTTAGGTGGTGTCTAAGGGTGGTGTTAATTTGCATTTCTTTGATGACTAGTGAGGGTGAGCATTTTTTCATGTATTTGTTGGCTGATTGTATGTCATCTTTTGAGAAGTGTCTATTCATATCTTTTGCTCACTTTGTCATAGGGCTATTTGTTGTTTTCTTTTCAGCATGCTTGAGTTCCTTGTAGATCCTAGATGTTAGGCCTTTATCAGAAATACAGTTGGCAAATATTTTTTCCCAGTCTGTGGGCTGTTTCCCCCACTCTTGATGGTTTCTTGGGCTTTGATGGTTTCTTTTGCTTTGTAGAAGCTTGTCATTTTGCGGAGGTCCCACTTGTCTATCTTATCTCTTATGGCCTGACACTTGGGGTTTTGATCAGGAATTGGTCGTCAGTTCCAATTTCCATAAGGGTGTCTCCTGCATTTTCTAAGGTTCTTATAGTTGAGGTTTTATGTTTAGGTCTTTGATTAATTTAGAGTTGATTTTTGTGTAAGGTGTTAGGTAGGGGGTCTTGTTTTAATCTTCTGCAAGTGGTCAATCAGTTTTCCCAGAACGATTTACTGAATAGGTTCTCTTTTTCCCAGTTGTGGGTGGTAGAGGCTTTGCCAAAGATGAGTTGCTGAGAAACTGAAGTTTTAAGAAATATCCATTCTAAACATATATGCACCCAACATAGAAGCACCAACTTTCATAAAGCAGCTTCTAGGTAAATTTATGGTCTTATAGATGTTGAACCAGCTCTGCATCCCAGGGATGAAGCCTACTTGGTCATAGTGGATGATTTTTGAGATGTGTCGTTAGATCCAATTTGCTAGAATTTTGTTGAGAATTTTTGCATCTATGTTCATCAGGGGTATTGGCTTGTATTTCTCATTCTTTGTTGGATCTTTACCTGGTTAGGATATTAGTGTGATGTTAGCTTTATAAAGTGATTTGGGGAGAGTTCTGTCATTCTCAATTGCCTGGAATACTTTCAATAGAATTGGTATCAGCTCTTCCTTGTATGTTTTGTACAATTCTGCTAGAAAGCTATCTGGTCCAGGTCTTTTATTTTGGCAAAATCTCAGGGTACAAAATAAACGTGCAAAAGACAGTCACATTCCAACAACAAACAAGCAGAGAAACAAATAAAAAGCACACTCCTATTCACAATAGCCACAAAAGCACATTCCTATTCATTTCAAAAAGTGAAATACCTCAGCATCTTCCTTAGCAGAGAAGTAAAAGAAAGTAAAAGACCTTTACAATGAAAACTGCAAAACACTACTAAAAGAAATTTAAAAAAAAAAGACACAAATGGAAAAATATTCCATGCTCATGGATTGGAAGAATCAACATTGTTAAGATGTCTATCCTACCAGAGGCAATCTACAGATTCAATGCAATACCCATTAAATACCAGTACCATTCTTCTCAGACTTGGCAACTACAATACAGAAATTTGTGTGGAAACAAAAACAACCATGAATACACAAAACAATCCTTAGAAAAAAGAAACAAAGTGGGAGGTATCACACTTCCAGACTTTAAACTTTATCATAAGGCTATAATCAAAAGAGCCTAGTACTGGCACAAGAACAAGCATATAGACCAATGAAACAGGATAGAGATTCCGGAAGCTAAACCTAAATTTGTCAACAAAATCATCTTCAACAAAGCTTCCAACAATGACCACTGAGGAGAGAAAAATGTATTCAGTAAGTGGCACTGGGAAAACTGGCTGACTACATGCAGAAGATTGAAACAGGACCCCTACCTATCACCGTACACAAAAATCAACACTAAATAAATCAAAGACCTAAATGTAAAACCTCAAACTACAAGAATCTTAGAAAACACAGGAGACACCTTTTACAGCAATTGGAATAGGCAATCAATTCCTGACCAAAACCCCAAATGCCTGTGCCATAAGAGATACGATAGACAAATAGGATTTCATCAGACTGAAAAGCTTCTGAAAAGCAAAAGAAACCATTAAGAGAGTGGGGGGACAGCCCACATAATGTGAGAAAATATTTTCCAACTGTATATTTGACTAAGGCCTAACATCCAGGATCTACAAGGAACTCAAACATACTGAAAGGAAAAAAACAAACAAAAACCAGCCCTATTAAAAAGTGGGCAAAAGACACAAATAGACACTTCTCAAAAGAAGACATACGAGCTGCCAACAGATACATTTTTAAAAAGCTCAGCCTTACTAGTCAGCAAAGAAATGAAAATCAAGACCATACTGAGATATAACCTAACTCCAGTCAGGATGGCCATCATCAATAACTCAAAAAACAACAGATGCTAGGAAGGATGTGGGGAAAAGGGAACACTTCTACACTGGTGGTGGGAGTGTAAATTTGTAAAACCTCTATGGAAAACAGTGTGGTGATTTCTAAATGATTTAAAAATTGACCTTCCATGTGATCCAGCGATCCCCCTTCTGAGAGTATCATTCTACAAAAAAGATACCTGCACATGCATGTTTATTGCAGCACTATTCACAGTAGCAAAATCATGGAACCAAACATGCTCCCAACTGAAAGTGGACTGTATAAAAAAAATGTGTTACATATACATGATGAAATATTATGTAGCCATACAGGAGGACAAAATTATAGAATTTGCAGCAACTTGGATGGATTCAGCACCTATCTTACTCAGTGATCTGTCACAGAAACAAAGAACAAAGTACCACATGTTCTCAATCGTAAGTGAACCCTGAACATTCTAATAATATTAATACTATAAGAAAGGAATTGGCTAGTAGTGGGACACTCCCTGGGAAGGAAGTGAGGGGGAGCATATAACATCAATACGCGTACCTGATCTCAAACCAGGCGAAGTGGGGACCAAAGGGGGGCCCTAACTTCATCTGTACGATGACCACTTATATACCTAATCCTGAAATTGTACCCCACATCTTTAAAATTTACAAAAACATCAAATCAGACACAACATTCTCTTAAGTCAAAGCTTAATCCAACACAATACTATAACTCCCTTCAACATTGTGCAGGCTGAGAGGTAAAGGAGCTGTGGAACAAAAGTTAGAAGCTAACAAAGGTTGATTCATGAGGTTTAAGGAAAGAAGCCATCTTCCTAACGTAAAAGTACAAGGTGAAGCAGCAAGTGCTAATGTATAATAGAAGCTGCAACAAGTTAACTAGCTAAGTGATGAACAACAGATGGAAGAACAGACTTTCAGGGTATGCAGAACATCCTTAATTGGAAGAAGTCATCTAGGACTTTAATAGCTATAGAGGAGATGTAAATGTCTGACTCCAAAACTTCAAAGAATAGGCTGCTTTTCTGTCAGTGGCTACTGCTGTTAGTGACATTATGTTAAAGTCAATGTTCATTTACCATTCTGAAAATACTAAGGCCTTTAGATATTATTCTACTTCTATTCTGCTTGTGCTTTACAACTGAAACAGCAAAGCCTGGATGTCAGCACATCTGCTGCAACATGGTTGACTGAATATTTTAAGTTCATTGTTGAGACCTATTGTTCAGAAAAAAAAATTCTTTCAAAATATTACTGCTCATTGACAATGCACCTTGTCATTCAAAAAATCTGATGGATCAGAGATAAATGATGTTTACATGCCTGCTAATAGCATCCATTCTGCAACCCATGGATGAAGAAATAATGTTCTCTTTCTATTCTTATTATTCAAGAAATATATTTCATAAAATTATGAAAGAAATACATTGCATAGTATAGATGCCTTTATAGTGATTCCTCTGATGGAGCTGGATGAAGTCAGTTGAGGTCCTTCAGAAAAGAATTCATTATTCAACCTTCTATGAAGAACATATGTGATTCATGGAAAAAGATCAAAATATTAACATTAACAGAAATGTATTATTATTATTATTATTGAGGTTTGGGGTACAAGTGAAAGTTTGCTACAAAAGTAGGCTGCAAGCAGGTGAAGTTTTAGCATCTCACTGGCCCACTGGCTGACTCCTTGGTAGTGGACCGGGTCCCCTTTGTGCTGTTATGTGCCCCCTTCTCCCCCCCTCCCCAACAGTACCCAGAAACTGCAATCCCACTCTTGTGGTAGTGTGACTGGTATTCAGGGCCTTCTTATAAGTGAGAACATATGGTATTCAATTGTTTCTGTGATAGTTCACTTAGTATGATGGTCTCCAACTGCATCCAAGTTGTTGTGAAGGCCTTGATATTGTTCTTCGTTATGGCTGCATAGTATTCCATCATGCATATATACCAGTCCACTTTTGGTGTGTATCTGCATTGGTTCCATGTTTTTGCTACTGCAAATAGTGAGGCAATAAACATGTGTGTGCAGGTATCTTTTTGATAAAACAATTTATGTTCCTTTGAGAACCTTTCTAAGAGTGGGATTGCTGGATTATACGGAAGCTCAATTTTTAGTTCTTTTAGAAATAGCCACACTGCTTTCCATAGAGGTTGAACTATCTTACATTCCCACCAACAGTGTAGAAGTGTTCCTTTTATCAGTGTCTGCATCAGCACCTGATTTTTTTTTCTTTTTTTTTTACTTATTAATGATAGTCATCCTTACTGGTGTGAGGTGTTATCTCATTGTAGTTTTGATTAACGTTTTTCTGATGATTAGTTAGACTGAGAATTTTTTCATATGTTTGTTTGCTACTTGTATGTCTTCCTTGAAAAGTTTCTGTTTATGTCTTTTGCCCACTTTTTAATTTGTTGTTGTTGTTTTGTTTTCTTTTCCTTTCAGTTTATTTGAGTTCCTTGTAGATCTTGGATGTTAGGCCTTTGTCAGATGCATAGCTTGCAAATATTTTTTATCATTCTCTAAGTTGTCTTTTTACTCTCTTTATAGTTTCTTTTGCTGTGCACTTTTCTGTTTGATAAGGTCCCACCTGTCTATCTTATCTTTTGTCATACTTGCTTTTGAGAACTTGATCATGAATTCATTACCTACTCTAACATCCAGAAGTGTGTTCCCTATATTTTCTTCTAATATTTTTATAATTTAAGATTTTATATTTAATTCTTTGATCCATTTCTAGTTGATTTTCATATATGATGATAGGTGGGGTCATTCTGGATGACTAGCCAGTTTTCTTAGCACCATTTGTTAATATGGTGTCTTTCCCCCAATGTTTATTATTGATGGTTTGTTGAATATGAGTTGGTTGAGGGACCATGCTTTTATTTCTGGCGTCTCTGTGCTGATCCACTAGTCTGTATGCCTATTCCTATACCAGTGCCATACTGTCTTGGTTACTGTAAACTTGTAATAGATTTTAATAACTGGAAGTGTGATACCTCTAACTTTGTTCCTTTTGCTTCCATATGTATTTCGGTATTGTCATTTCTAGGTCTGTGAAGAATATTGTTGACAATTTGATAGGTTTTGCATTGCATCTGTAGATTGCCTTGGGTAAGATGGACATCTTGACAATATTGATTCTTCCAATCCATGGACATGGATTTTTATCCATTTGTTTGTATCATCATTGATTTCTTTGAGTGGCGTTTTGTTGCTTTCATTGTAAAGGTCTTTCAATTCTCTGGTTAGTTGTATGCCAAGATATTTCATTTTTTGGAGCTATTGTGAACGGCATTATGTTTTTTATTTGGTTCTCAGTCTGCCTATTGTTGATGTATAGAAATGCAACTATCTTTTGCATGCTGATTTTGTATCCTGAAATTTTATCAAAGTTGTTTTTTCAGTGTGAGCCAATTTTTGACCGACTCTCTAGGGATTTCTAGGTACAGAATCATATCATCCACAAAGAAGGATAACTTAACTTCCTCTTTTCCTATTTGTATACCCACTGATTTCCTTCTCTTGCCTGATTTCTCTGACTAGAACTTTCCAATACTATGTTGAATAGGAGGAGAGAGAGTTTGCATCCTTGTCTTATTTCCATTTACAGTGATAATGTTCCCAGCTTCTGCTCATTAAGCACAATATTGGATGCAAGGTTGTTTTTTCTGTTTTTGTTATAGACGACATATTATTTTGAGGAATGTTCCCCAATGCCTAGGTGTTCGAGAGTTTTATCAAGAATAGGTATTGGATTCTATCTAGTGCTTTTTCTACATCTAATATGATTTAATCATGTGGTTCATGGTTTTACACCTGACTAACAGAAATCTGGAAGAAGTGGATTCTGACGCTCTTCTTTTAAAAATTTCCCACAGCCACCCCAAACTTCAGCAACCACCACTGTGATCAATCACCAGCCATTAACATCAAGGCAAGATCCTCCACCAGCAAAAAGATTCTGACTTGCTAAAGACCTAGACGATTGTTAGCATTTGCTAGCAATAAAGTATTTTTAAATTAGGGAATGTGTATTTTGTTTAGACATAAAGCTACTGCACATTTAATTGACTAAAGTATGGTATACATATAACTTTGCAGTCACTGGGAAACTAAAAAAAGTTGTGCAAATTGTTTTATTACAGTAGTCACTTTATTGTAGTGGTCTAGAACCCAGCCTGCAATATCTCCAAGGTATGCATGCCTATATCTAAAAATATAGACATGACAAATATATTAATATCTATCACATTTATTTTTCTATTCACCTATTAATTGATGCTTAGGTTGTTTCCATATTCTGACTATGGTGAGTAATGATGTGGTGAAAATGAGAGTGCAGATATCTCTTTGAGTTCATGATTTTATTTCCTTTGGATACATGCCCAGCAGTAAAATTGCTGAATCTTATTTTAGTTTTTTTAAAATATTTTTTTGAAAAACCACCATGATGATTCATATGGATGGGTCAATTTACAGTCCCACCAACAGTGTACAAACATTTTTTCTATGCATTCTTGCCATAAATTGTCTTTTGTTTTTCTAAATCCTTTCCAAGAGTAGAGATGTAATATCACATTGTGGTTTTGATTTGCATTTTTCTGATAATTTATGCAAATGATTTTCCCATTCCAGTAGTATGGAGATTTTAGAAATATTAATTTCCTAAACAACAGCCATGAGACATATTTACATTTATTTGTGTCCACATCAATTAGTGTTTTATGCTTTTTACTGTACAGATCTTTCAACTTCTTAGGTAAATTTGTTACTACATATTTTATTATATTTATTGTTATTGAGAATGAAATTATTTAAAAAAATTTTTTCCAGACAGTTTGTTGTTAGTGTATATCCTGCAACTTTACTGAATTTGTTTAATTGTTTTACTACCAGTTTTGGGTTGGAGTCTTTAGGATTTTCCGTATATAAGATTATGTTGTCTGCAAACAGATACAACATTATGTCTCCTTTTCAATCTGACTATCTTTTTATTTCTGCTTTTTGCTTACTTGCTATGACTAGAACTTTCAGTGCTATGTTGAATGGAAGTAGCAAGAGGAGGCATCCTTATTCCTGAGCTTAGAGAAAATAATTTCAGCTTTCACCTTTGAGTATTATGCTAGCTGTGGTATTGTCATCTTTGACCTTTATTATGCTTAAGTACATTTTTCTATTCCTAATTTATTGAGAATTTTATCATGAAAACACTTTGAATTTTTTACGTTTTTATGCACATATTGAGATAATAATATGATTTTCATTTTTTATACTGCTAATGTGGTATAGTACATCTAATAATTTGTATATGTTGAACTATCTTTGTATACCATTCGTCATTAATCATGATGAATGATCATTTTAATAGTCTATTAAATTTTGTTTGCTAGTATTTTGCTCTTTCTATGAAGTTGGAATTTATTTAGCTCTTTTTCTAATTGCTTGAGGTATAATATTGTGTTGTTTATTTTTTATCTTTTTTTATATAGCTATAAACTTTCATTTTATGAATTATTTTGCTGCAATCCATAAGTTTTGATATATTGTATTTTCATTTTCCTTTGTCTCAAACTATTTTTTAATTTTTAAACTTTTTTTCTTTGACTCATTGGTTGTTTAGGTATATTTTGTTGAGTTTCACATGTTTGTGAATTTTTCAATTGTACTCATTAATTTCCAGTTATATATCATTGTGGTAAGAAAGAGATACTTGATATGATATCTTACTTTTTAAATTTGTTTAAATTATAACACACATGGTCTGTCTTGGAGAATGCTCTTGTGTGTTTCAGAATAATTGTACTCTGCTGCTGTTGGTACAACCTTCAGTACATGTCTGCTTGTTCAGTAATGTTGCTCACTCTTTCCTTACTGATTTTCTGCCTGGACAATCTATCTGTTGTTGAAGAAATACATTAAATACTTGGCTATTATTGTTTATAGTATTTGTTTGCTTTTAGTTTTAGTAATATTTGTTTTAAATATTCAGGGACTCCATTGTTGTATATGCATGAATTCATAATTGTTATGTCCTCTTAATGAATTGACCCCTTTATCAGTATATAATTATATTCTTATTGTATTATGTGACAATGTTTTACCTAAAGTCTATGCTGTCTGAGATACATAGCCACTCCTGCTCTTTTATTTGCACCATTTGCATAGAATATATTTTTCCATACCTTTATTTTTAGTCTAGGAAGGGTCTCAAAATTAAAGTGTGTCTCTTGTAGCTGATTCTTGGTTTTTTTTTTATATCTATTCAGCCACTTTATTTCTTTTGATTGAATAATTTAATCTATTTACATTTAAAGTGATTATATGTAAAACTCACTATTGTCATTTTGTGAATTGTTTTCTACTTTCTTTGCTTTTTTCTTTTTCTTTCTTTTTTGTATTTTGATGACATTTTGGTAATGGTATAGTTTTATTAATTTGTCTTTAACTTTTGTGTATGCACTATGTGTTTTCTTTCTGTAATTACCCTAAGAGTTACATAAACATCTTGTAGCAATAGTAATCTATTTTAAGGAGATAAGAATTAAACTTTGACAACATACAAATACTATACTCCCCTTTTAAATCTTCTTATAGATGTAACAAACTACATTTCTAAAAAATGTTGTAGCTATTAACAAATTGTTGTATTATGGTTATTTCTAATACTTTTGTCTTTTTCATTTTTATACTAAAGTTGAAAATGATTTATGCACCACTGCCCTTACAGTATCAGAGCATTCTAGACTCTAATTTTTATATTATTGAACTCTATACTTACCTTTAGCAGTGAGTTTTATAAATGCATACATTTTCATGTTGCTAATTAGTGTCTTTTTGTTTCAACTTGAGAAACTCACTTTATCATATCTTGCAAGGTAGTTTTAGGGGTGATGAACTCCCTTAATTTTTATTTATTTGTAAGAAATCTTTATCTTCTCTTCATTTCTGAAGAATAGTTTTCCTGGAAATAGTATTCTTGGATAATTTTTTTTTCTTTCAACACTTTAAATTCATTTTCCCACTTTTTCCTGTCCTGAAAGTTTTTGCTGAGAATATGCTGATAGTTCTGTGAGAGTTTCCTATAATGAGATGAAGCATTTTTTTCTTGCTGCTTTCCTAATTTTTTCTCTTTCATGTTTGATAATTTGACTATAGGGTTTTTCAGAAAAAATTTTTAAATGCTCAGCCCACTTGGGATTCATGGGTATCATGGATCTGAACGGTTAATTTCAGTTCCAGTTTTAGAAATTTTTCCGTAATTACCTTTTAAAGTAAGATTTCTGCCTTTTTTTTCCTCTACTCTTTCTGGAATTTCTATATATGTATATTGGTTTATGTCATGTGCCATAAATCAGGCAGAATTTCTTCACTCTTTTTTTCATTCAATGTTTTTTTTTTTTTTTTTTTGCTCTTCTAACTGGATAATTTCAAATGAACTGCCTTCAAGTTTGCTGATTTTTTCTATTAATTTTTTCAGTTTAGTCGTATTTTTCAATTTCTAGATTCTACTTATTTATTTATTTATTTATTTATTTATTTATTTATTTGGAGTCTCCCTCTGTCACCCAGGTGTGAGTTCAGTGGCACGCTCCCAGCCACCGCAACTTCAACCTGTTGGACTCTGGCTATCTTCTATCCTTCAGCTTCAGCCTTCCAAGCACCACTCCTGGCTAATTTTTTGATTTACTGTAGAGATGAGGTCTCACCATGTTACCCAGGCTGGTCGAACCCGCGGGCTCTGGCAATCCTCTCGCCTCAGTGCTGGGATTATAGACTTGAGCCACCGCAGCTGGCCTATTAAGATATTTTTTATGTTTTCTATTTTTAATTAAAACTTTTATTTTGTTTATGTATTATTTTCCTATTTTTTTTAGCTTTCTGTATTCTTTTGTAGTTCTTTCAACTTCTTCAAGATTATTATTTTGAATTATTTGCCAAGAAGTTTATGAATTTCAATTTCTTTTTATTTACTTAAGCGTTTTAAAAAAATAATTTCTTTTAGAGATTTCATGTTTGTTTAACTTTTCATGATCTGTATAGCTTTGCATCCGTGTCTGTACATTTGAAGGAGCAGACTCCTCTTCCTGTCTTTACAGACTTGCTTTTGCATGTCTCCCAGCTGATGGGATCACAGTCAAGTGGGAATGGAGCCAGGTCCTGCGGCAATGCTGGGTTCACAGTTGAGTTTATGATTGGCAGACCTGTTACCAGGGGCTTGATTGGTTGTGGTTCCACTAGTCCTGTGGGCAGACAAAACTGCCACCAGACCAAGTTAGAGACCACAGTGTGTTCATGATCAGCAGGTCTTATTACAGGGGCGGATGGGGTGTGGCTCCTCCCAAGGCCCTTGGAGACAATGGCTGGTGGGAGCACAGTGAACAACTGGAGCTCTGCTTAAGCCCAAGTGGGACAGTGCTGCTTCCAGCCAGAACTATGGTCAGTTGGTCTGCCTGCTGTGTAGGAGCCTACCTTCTCATAGAGGCACTCCTCGGTCTTGGGCCTAACCAGTGAATCATACTGGTACTTGGATCCCAAAACTCTCACAGTCACATTTGTTGATGGCTGCTGCCAAATATTTGTTTCTGTTGGAGGACCCAAGCTTGTGACCTCCTTTTCTGCCATCTTTTAAAATTTTTATTTTATTCAATCCATGTTTCCTTTTGTAACCTCCACTTAAAATGTTTTTCTTTGCATTTCTTGCCTTGTTTCATTATTTTCATTATATCTTTGTAAGAGACAGTTTGACTTCCTGACCCACCGATAGTGAAGTAACTATATTTAAATCTATATCTATGAACTTTGCATCATACTTTTAATTACTTGACAATCAACATTAGGTCATAAGTTGGCAATATGACATTGAATTGTCTGTATGCTATTCTACAGTAGATGTGGTATATTTAAATATCCTTCAAATTTCACTGCCCCTCTTTGTCAGACAATAATAATTTCCTGCTCCACAAATGGCTAACTTGGTCATGCAACTGGCTTTATTCTATAAAATGTGAATAAAGGTAGTATGTTCCATTTCTTGGACAAATCTTCAAGAGTCATGTTTTCTTTCTCTTTGCAATATTATCTGCATATCCCAGATAGAGGTTCTGCCTTTATACTAATTAAAGATTTTTAATAAAACTATAGACTTGTAAAGGACATGCAATACAAGCAAGAACATTGCTTTGCTATAAGAATTTGAGATTTTTGTGAGCTGTTTGTTACTGTAGCAAATCTTAACTGACACAGCAGACTTATTGTTAGCCAAACTTTCTTTTCATATTTATTAAATCTTGAATTTGAAAATCATCGGAATCTTTCACCATCCTTTTATTTTCATAGGATTCAAGGATTATACAAATTAATTATCAAGGCTAATTACAACAGAACATTATTTTGGAAAAATTATAGTGCTGTTTCTTGAGAGAAATTGTAACTTGTTAGAATGAAGGTTTAGAATTTTCATTAAATAAACTAGTCTTTCATTAAATAAACCAATAAATGTCTTACCTCAATTTTTCTCTTTATAATTTGGAAAATGCCTTGTCCTGTGAATTTCTTATGGAATTCTGACTTGTTGTACCATTGCCATTTGGTAAAAATAAGGAGACCAAGTAAATGTTTTACCTGAACACCAAAATTATTGTTTCATCTTCCCAGATATTTTATTCCAAGATATATATGTATATATTTATATGCATATAGTTACATATGTATATATGTATACATTTAACGTTATGAACAAACACCAATTTTTTTTTTTTTTTTTGGTTTCTTGGACAATACTCCAAACACTGACTTAGACTTAGAATGCATTCTCTTATTTTGTTTTTGCAACAACTGTATTAGCCTGTTTACTTTAAAAAAAAAAAATTATTACCGCTAGTTTCCAAATCAACTATTCTCTGCTCTGCTTCCTTGAGACTAGGACTTAGCTAACTGACTGTCCATATTCCTGTGCTAGAATCCTTCTATTGGGTTTTAAAAATAAAAGACACTAAAGGAATATTGAATAACAATAAAAAGAGACAAGATAATTTCTTAAATTGGTTGGTTCTTCCTATTCACAATGAGTTAGCAGTGGTAGTTGATTCCAGTCTCAAGATTCTTTCAACACTCAAATAAAAAGACTCACTGAACCAACTAAATGGTTTTATCAGCATTTGGGTAGTGTGCCCTACAAAGTCTGAATCACTGCTCACTCATTCTGGCACTTTTCAGATTCCCAGAATCCCAAACTCTTCTTTTCTTTCCTCTATGTTCTATTAAAGTATAAAATATAGAAAAGTGACATAGTATATACAATAAATAAGGTTGGTGCTCACTGAATTATTATTATTATTATTTTGAGTTGGAGTCTCACTCTGTCACCCAGGCTGGAGTACAGTGGCATGCTCCCGGCCACTGCAGTCTCGACTTGCTGGGCTCCGGCGATCCTTCCGCCTCAGCCTTCCAAGTAGCTGGAACTACAGGCACGTGCAACCACACCCAGCTAATTTTTTGATTTATTGTAGAGATGAGGTCTCACCAATTTGCCCAGGAGGGTCTCGAACCATGGGCTCAGGCAATCCACTTACCTCAGCCTCCCAAAGCACTGGGATTACAGGCTGAGCCACGAGCCTGGCCGGTGCTCACTGAATTTTAACAGAGTGAATACTCGTGTAACCAGCTTTATGCCCAAGAAACAATGTTATTGGTGACCTGAAATGCCTTTATTTTCTTCTTCCTGTGACTGCTTTCCACCCAGGGTAATCACTATTCAGATCTTTTACAGCATAAATTGGTGTTTTTTTTCCTATTTTTTGTACTTTATGTAAGAGAATCTTTTTAACAGTCCACATATATCTTGTTTTAAGCAAAGAAATTATGTAGTGGTGTGTGCATATATACATATGTATATGTATATATATAACATGTGTATATATGTACATGTGGTTTATTGCAAGAAATTGGCTTACATAATGGTGAAGACTAGCTAAAATTCTTAGGTGAAGCTGTTAGGGAGGGCAAATCAGAATCCCAGACATGAGAGTCAGTCTACCAGCAGAATTTCTTCTTCAGGAAAGGCTTAGTTCTGTTTTAAAGAACTTTTTACTGATTGAATCAGGCCATATTCAGATTATCCAGCTTAAAGTTAAATAATTAGAGACTTCAATAACAACTACAAAATACCTTCACAGCAACACATATAGTCATGTTTGATTCAATACTGAGGATAATAGCCTAGCTAAATTGGCACATAAAATTGATCATCACATTCTCGTTTCTGGATTTTTTTTATTTACTCAGCATTATATTTGCAAAATGTATTTCTTTTGCTATGTTTTCTTTCACTTCATTTGATTTCATTACTGTAAAATATTTTTAGTGTGACTATAGTCCAATTTTTTTTATTCCATCCTATTTTCATTGGGCATTTGGGTAGGTTTCAATTTCTACTGCCAGGAACAATTTACTGCATGCCTTTTGGTAAACAGCTATATGCCTGTCTCTTAGAATGCAACTAGGAGTGTTGTTGAGAGATAGGTTCTGTATATCTCCAACTGCTTTGCAAAGTACTTGTATCAATTTATATTCTCAATAACAGGATATTAAAGTTTTTACTTTTCAATATTTTCATCAACATGTTGTATTTTATGCACATAGATATGGCCATCAGGTGCGTGTGGTGTGAGTGTGTGCATATGTGTGTGTCTCATTTTGGTCACAATTTGCAATTTCCTGATGACTAATGAAGTTAGTAGTATTTTTGGCAATTTTAATTCTATTTTTAAAGTGTCTGTGAGAGTCCTTTGCTCGTTTTTCTACTGGGCTTACCACTAACAGTTTATCTTATTTAATAGTAATCATTTTTTTTTTTTTTCAGTCGGAGTCTCACCCCGTCACCCAGGCTGGAGTGCAGTGGCATGCTCATGGCCACCCCAGTGTTGACCTGTTGGATTCCGGTGATCCTTCTGCCTCAGCCTTCCAAGTAACCAGAACTACAGGTGTGTGCTACCACATCCAGTTAATTTTTTATTTATTGTAGAGAGGAGATCTCGCCAAGTTGCCCGGGCTGGTCTCGAACACACGGACTCAGGCAATCTATACACCTTGGCCTCCCAAAGTGCTGGGATTATAGGCTAAATGGTAAGTTTTTTATACTTTCTGGATATGAGTTTGTTTTGTCAGATAAACTTCCATCTAGCTAGCTAGCTAAATACGGAAACTGTATTTATCTATTTACTGATCATCTATTTTTCTATCTACTATCTGTTTATATGCTATAGTAAATATTTTTCTTCTTGCTGTGAGTTGCGTTTTTATTTTCTATTGAATAAAGAAAAGTTCATTATTTCAATGTAAATCAATGGATTACTCTGTCTTTTACAGTTACTGGCTTTTGTGTCATGTTAAAATATTTTTTTGCCTATGTAAAGGTTATTAAGATGTCTTCTAAAAAAATATTCATTTCTAAAATTTAGGATTTAGGTGCAATCCATCAGAAATTCAACTTTATGGTTAAGATAAATTTATGATAGATCATATCAGTAACATTTTTGTTTATTAGGTATTTACTTGCCCACATATCAGTTATTAGAAAACAAACATTTGTTTTCTGATGTGCTGTTTTTCAGAGAATGTTTTTGCTTTTCTGTTTAGATTGTTATTTTCCTAGTCTATGCAGTTACTATCCATATGCCATACTGGGGCTCAAGCAAAGGAATGCTCAGCCCACCATTACCATCATAGGAGCTCAAACGCTGGCCTACCTGGCATCCCAATCCTCAGTAACACTTCACCAAAGCCTCTACTGATCATTGCACCCTAAGCCACTGAGAAAAATCACATACCATTGATGCTGTTTACAGGCAAATAAATCATACAAAGACTACATTATTTCCTGCATTCCAAATAAAAAACAAAGTGCCCTACCCAATGAACACCATAGATACATCATCAGAAAAGTATAAATATATATATGTATATATGTATATACATATATATATTTCTTCCATGAAAGTAAGTTCAAGAAACTGAAAAACTCTACAACACCAGATGAGGAGATATCAGTGTAAAGATGCAGAAACAAGAAAAAGGAAATAAAAAGAAACACATCAAAAGAAATGCAAAATTCTCCAGTAATAGCTCCCAATAAAAAATTTCTAAAATCCCAGGAAACGATTTTAAAATGTTGATACTGAAGAAACTTAAAAAGATTCAAACAGGTCAGGTGTGGTGGCTCAGACTGTAATCCTAGAACTTTGGCAAGTCAAGGCGAGAGGATTGCCTGAGCCTGGGGGGTCCAGACCAGCCTGGGCAACTTGGTGAGACCTCATCTCCACAATACATCACAAAAACTAGGCAGGTGTGGTAGCATGTATCTATAGTTCCTGCCAATTGAAAGGCTGAGGCAGAAGAATTTCCTAAGCCCATCAGGTTGAGGCTGCAGTGGTCGTGAGCATGCCACTGCACTCCAGCTTCATAAGAGTGAGACCCCAACTTAAAAAAAAGATACAAACAGCTCTCAAAAATAATTAAGAAATTAGAAAACAATTCAGGACATAAATGAGAAATTTACAAAAGAGATATAGAAATAAAAAATAATTAAACATAGATTCCGAAACTAAAGAATTCATTAAATAAAACACAAAATGCATTTGAAAGCTTCAGAAATACATATAATGCATAAAGCAGAAGAAATAATCTCAGAACTTGAGGAAAGATCTTTTGAAATTACCCAGTCAAGCAAAAATAAATAAAAAGAACTAAAGAAAATGAGAAAAGACATATGAGACACAGTGAAGATACCAGATATGTGAATTATCAAAATCTCAAAAAGCAAAAAGAAAATAAAGGTGAAAAAGAAAATCCAGTTTAACCAAATAATACATGAATATCTTTAAAGTCTAGTCAAAGACTTAGACATCTAGATACAGGAGGTTTTGAGATCCGTAAACAGATATAATATGAAGATTTTTCCTTTACAGCACATTATTGTTAAAACTGTCTAAAGACCAAAACAAAGATTAAATTATAAAAACATCAAGAGAAAAGCATCTAGTCACCTATAGAGGAATCCCCTTCAGACTGATGCAAATTTATCAGCAGAATCTTTACAGACCAAGGAAGAATGGGCTAATATGTTTTAAGTGCTGAAAATGAACAAACAGAAAATTACCATCCAAAGATACTAGACAAGCAAGAGCTATGGGAATTTGACACTACAAGGTCAGCCCTATGAGAAAAGCTAAAGGAGACTCCTAAATATTAAAAGAAAAAGAATACAATTTACCATACTAAGAACACACAGAAGTATAAAACTCACTGGTAATCTAAACATATGAATAGGAGTAAAATAGGTACCATGTTTCCATGATTTTAGAATTCCAATTGTTTGGGGGACAGTATCATTTTTCCCCAAATTTGTTTAGAATCTAGAAATGAAATTAAATTCCACGTATTATTGTGCAATATGGCCCACTTGTAGCGGGAAGACAGAGAGATTGTGACACCAAGACTATTATAGGAAGTGGCACTTTATTACGCCAAGCACTGGCTCGGTGGGCTCGACAAGGCTAACGCTTCCATGTTGAGCCCCGCAGAATGGGAAGAGTGGGGTCTTATACCCTTGTTTAGGTAAGGGAGGGGGTCATGTTGAGTGATTACATATTTCCTTTGGAATCTTACAAGGTTGTACTCAGCAAAATTAGATTTTTCAAAGAACAAATGGTCTCCAGGAACTACAGGGTTGTAAACCATCAACTTCAGAAGAAGGGTTTTGGATAAGACTATGAGTTAGTTACTTTTTTGCATTTCCATGAGAGCCATCAGTTTCTAGCCATTGGCCTTTTTCAAACAAAACCAGCCTGGGGCCTGGCAGGTCTTTAAAGCTTGTTGCTTGGCCTTCAAAAGGAAATACCTTTAACTACTACCAGCCCCCCTTTCTGCCACAGGGTTAGTGGGAGACAATTTGTCATTCCAGGTGAATGTCATGGGGCCAACTGCTGACCCCAAAGCAGAGCTACTCATGTGTTTCTGCGTTCACTCATTACACAAGAAATATATATTTGAGCATTTGCCCCATTCTGCTATATTCCCCCCTTTGATGCTTGATCTTTTATGGATCTAAAGCATCATCATCCTTAATCTGGTGCATCAACATTATATGGGCCACAGTTTTTCATTCAAG
Source organism: Tarsius wallacei (assembly GCA_963574415.1). Classification (NCBI taxonomy): domain Eukaryota; kingdom Metazoa; phylum Chordata; class Mammalia; order Primates; family Tarsiidae; genus Tarsius; species Tarsius wallacei. The sequence goes on along the minus strand of CAUYQG010076661.1, from coordinate 2,441 downwards.
AACTGTTTCCACAAACTTAGAAATGGCGTTCATAATTATTGGGGCTATGAAAGGGAGGATAAGACAGGATCTCACCAATAGGACTACAGATCCAGTAATATACTTAAATCCTTCCAGACCCAAGAACATGTTTTCAAATTAATTGCTGATTTTTATGCCTTGCCATTTTTGTACCTGGACATGGGCAAGTCTTCTAACATTGGTGGCTATATCAGTTATAACTTTACCATTATTATCTATTTGCAAACAACAGTCAGAGCTTTTTTTTTTTTTTTGAGTTGGAGTCTCACTCTGTCCCCCAGACTGGAGTGCAATGGCTGCCCTCAGCCACTGCAGCCTCGACCTGCTGGGCTCCAGCGATCCTTCCACCTCAGCCTTCCAAGTAGCTGGAACTACAGGTGCGTGTTACCACGCCAGGCTAATTTTTTGATTTATTGTAAGATGAAGTCTCGTCAAGTTGCCCAGGCTGGTCTTGAACCCGCGGGCTCAGGCAATCCACTCACCTCAGCTTCCCAAAGCACATCAGAGCTATTAAATTTACCACATACTTCTCCTTTTTCCGCTAGCAGGTAGTTCAAAGCTATGTGGTTTTGATCAATAACTGCGCACATTTGGAATTGCTGCTGAGCAACAAGCTCAAAAGCCATGGCTGTTTGATTAGTTATAACTTCCAAGACAGTTTGTAACCTGATAATGTGATTTAACATATATATAGGCGTGTGGTATTTCCGACTCCCATTTCATGCCCATGTGACTGGGCCATAAGTATTTATAATTCTCTGGGGTGGCCATTCATCATTTTTTAAAACCTGGGTCCCTCCTATATCAAGAACTTGGTCGAGGGATAGAGCATCTCGTGTTTTGAGGCTTTTATAAAGGGGAATGCCTAGTTCATCCCCCCTTGGGTTAGGCAGAAGGAAAAATCCTGGCTGGATTATTCCTATGGTACATGTGCCTTTCCATAATGCCGGGAGCTGGGCATATGCAACCTTTCCACATATCCAAAATAGCCCTTTAGTACATTGAGAAGATTTAGTTGCATAAGCAGATGTCCAATACCAAACAGGCCTTGTTGGCCACCAGAACAAACTTCTGGCTGGGATGAATAACGATGAAAAACTCTTATGTCTGACCAGATAGTTTCTCTACACGTACATGCTGGGTGTGTGAGGGAAGTGATAAACACCCAAATTAGGCCAAAATACATAAAAGCACAAGAACACTTCCTATTATAAGAAAGAATGGAAAGGCTAGTGAAACCCTTTTCTAACATGCTCATTGGGGACCACTTTCTGAATTCTACAGCAAATAAAGTTAATTCTACAGCAATTAAAATGACAAACTGTTTAGCAAATATAAAGGTTGACCAAGCAAAATAATGGCTTATCAGTAATGTCTGCTGAGTCCTTAAGCTGAATCCTTAATTTTCTGCCATGCATTGATCAGTCAGCCTCTGGTGTGTGACTGAAGCAGGGCTGAAGAATCCTCAGGCTTCTAGAGCAGGGCTGGAGCTGCCTAATCTGCGGTGCACTCCCAGTCCTGGATGGCCAGCTAAATTCTGCTGTATAAAAGAACAATAAATGGGCCCCCTCCTGAGGGGCTTTAGAGGTTACACATTTCATTTTTTTACCCATACCATATTACCTGGCTTAAAAGAATGGGCATCAGTGGTTAAACTAATTGGCAATTGTTCTCTGACTTGACAATGGATGGCATTTAGGACTGAACCTAAGGCTTGCATTTGCTGTTTTAGGGCAAGCTTTCTAATTCCTTTAAGTTTTCCTGTATGCCCTTAACGAGAGGGGGTGGCCGCCCATAAAGAATCTTAAAAGTCAAGAAGCCTGTTTAAAGACCTATTTCTGGGCCTTTTCCCATAGCAGGGGCTCCTGTTCATCCCCCTTTGAGGCTTCATAGAGGGATTTCATCATGATAGAGAAGTTAGGAATTTAAATTCTATAGACTAGTATAGGAACAGGACCACCCTTAGGGTTCTTTTTTTTTCTTACAGTTGTTGTCTGGGTCCTTCCTTTCTTCAATTTTTAGCAGCACTTACTTCCCGGGATGTTTGAGGTTTTCATGGTCCAAGAAGTGTCTAGGGAAATAAGCTTATAAACTGTGATTAAAATTTGTCCCAAATGGACAACACATTTTCTTATGAGTATTTATGTTTGTGGCCCCCTTTTCTTCAGAGGTGTAGGAAAAAGGCCTACCATTAAACATTGTCCATTAGACAATTTCAAAGGTTTAACAAATTCCATTTCAGGGACTTGGATCCTGAGTGATGCAATACCAAATATCTATGTTTAGTTTACTCATGTCTCCAAAGGATTTCTAGTGATTATTATGCTAAATTATAAATTGAAAGTTTGTACTGTCCTAGTTCTACATCTGATGGAGTTTTCCCTGGATTTGCCAAGGGGTGGGATAGGTTGCCACTCAGC
>CAUYQG010076656.1:0-25950 GCA_963574415.1 Tarsius wallacei | reverse complement strand
CGATGTGGCTGGGGTGGCCGGTTGCGGCCACTGCAATCCATTCTTGGCGACATATTGATACTCCAACTAAAAAAAAAAAAAAAAAAAAACTACCTACCAAAAAAAAAGATGAGAACCAACCTGATTCAAAACCAAATTTTACCAAGCATACCCAAAAGAGCTGGTAACAATCCTGCTAAAATTATTCCAAACAACTGAGAAGGAAATACACTTCTCCAACTCAGACTGATGAACCAATGTAATCCTGATACCAAAAAATAGTAAAGACACAACAAAGAAGAAAAGCTAAAGGCTAGTATCCCTAATGAATATAGATGCAAAAATTCTCAAGAAAATACTGGCAAACTTCATCCAGCAGCACATTTAAGGCAGGCTCCGTATATGCAAATCAACAAACATAATTCATCACACAAACAGATGTAAAAACAGGAACCACATGACTATCTCAAGATGCAGAAAAAGCATTTGATAAAATTCAATATTCCTTAATGATAAAAACCTTCAATCATCAATGCAACCCCCCCATTAAAAAGTCTTCAAAATAATAGTCATCTATAACACACTTACAGTCAACATTATACTTAATCGACAGAAGCAAGAAGCACCCCCCCTAAGAATTAGAATAAGACAAGTATGTCTAGTCTCACAACTCCTATTTAACATAATACTAAAAGTGCTAGCCAGAACCAATCAGGAAAGAGAAAGAAATAAAGAGCAGCCAAATAGGAAAAGAGGAAATTAAATTATTTCTCTTCACAGATGACATAATTCTATTTTTAGAAAACTCTAAATATTTCTAAGTGATTTCTAGGACTAATAAATGACTTCAGTAAGTCCTGGGATACAAAACCAAGGCTCAAGCATCAACTGCATTTCTAATTTCTCAAGAAAGTAAGAGCCATCTCTGATAAACCCACAACCAACATACTGCTCAATGGACAGAAGCTAAAAGCATTCCCCCTGAAAACAGAAACAAGACAAGGTTGCCCACTCTCACTCCTGTTCAACATAGTGCTAGAAGTCCTTGCTAGACCAGTCAGGTAAGAGAAGGAAATCAGGGGTATTCAAATAGGAAAAGAGGAAGTTAAGCTACTCCTTTTTGCAGATGATATGATCCTATACATTGAAAATCCAACGGAGTCCACCAAAAACTTTCTTGCACTGATAAATGACTTTGGTAAAATTTCAGGGTATAAAATCAACAATAGACACACACACACATATACACAAACACACACACAAATGAAATACCTTGGCACCTACCCAGAGAAGTGAAAGACCTTTACAATGAGAACTATAAAATACTGCTCAAAAAGAAGAAGAGAAAAACAAACGGAAAGACATTCCATGCTTATGGATTGGAAGAATCAACATCGTCAAGATGTCCATTCTACTCAAAGCAATCTACAGATTCAACACGATATCCATCAAATTACCATCATCATTCTTCTCAGACCTGTAAGTGACAATACAGAAATTCATATGAAAACATAAGTGACCATGAATAGTCAAACAATCCTCAGCAAAGAACACAAAGTGAGAGATGCCACACTTCCAGACTTAAAACTTTACTATATGACTACAATAATCAAAACAGCCTGGTATTGGTACAAGAACAGGCTCATAGACCAATGGAAAAGGATAGAGATTCCAGAAGCAAAAACTCAGTCTCTCAACCAACTCATCTTTGACAAAGCTATCAATAGCAACCACTGTGGAAAGGAGACCTTATTTAGCAAATGGTGCTGGGAAAACTGGCTGACCACATACAGACAAATAAAACAGGACCCCTACCTATCACCATACACAAAAATCAACTCTAAATGTATCAAAGACCTAAATGTGAAATCTCAAACTATAAGAATCTTGGAAAATGCAGAGAAACCCTCATAGGAATCAGAATAGACAACCAATTCCTTATCAAAACCCCAGATGCCCATGCCATAAGAGATGAGACAGACAAGTGGGACCTCATCAAACTGACGAGCTTCTGCAAAGTTAAATAAATCATCAAGAAACTAGGGAGATAATCAACAGAATTGGAAAAAATATTTGCCAACCATATGTCTGACAAAGTCCTAATATTCAGGATATTAAAAAACTCAAACATACCCAAAAGAAAAAAAGCTCCATTAAAAAATGGGCAAAAGACATGAATAGACACTTCTCAATGTTCATCATTAATAAAACAAAAACAGCAGATGCTGGCAAGGTTGAGGAGAAAAGGGAACACTTTTACACTATTGGTGGGAATGCAAAGTAGTTCAACCTCTCTGGAAAACAGTGTGGTTATTCCAAAAAGAACTAGAAATTGACCCTCCATATGACCCAGCAATCTCTCTACTGGGAATATATCCAAAGAAACTCAAATTATTCTACAAAAATGATATCTGCACATGCATGCTATTCACAATAGCAAAAACATGGAACCAACCATGCTGCCCATCAAAACTGAACTAGATTTTTTAAAATGTGGTATATATGTATGATGGAATATTATGCAGCCATAAAGAAGAACAAACATAAGGGCTTCATAACAACTTGGATGTATTTGGAGTCTATAATACCAAGTGATCTATCACAGAAACAAAGAATAGAGTACCACAAGTTCTCACTCATAAGCAGACCATAATACTACATGAAAGGGACTGGAAGTAGCTGGAAACTGCCAGGGGAGGGAGGAGGGAGGGGAGTCACATAACATCAATAAAGGTGCCTGATCTCAAACCAGGTGAAATGGGGACCAACTGAAGGCCCAAACTTTTCCTGTACAATGTCCACTTGCATTTCCAATCTTCAATTGCACCCCACATCTTTAAAATAAAATAAAAAGCAATATTGAAATTCATATGGGAGCAAAAAGGAGCCCAAATAGTTAGTCAAAGTAATCCAAAGCAAAAAGGACAAAACTGGAGCCATTGCATTTCCAGACTTCAAACTTTACGAGTTTATCATAACCAAAACAGTATGGTACTGGTGTAAAAATAGACACATAGACCAATGAAACAGAATAGAGAACCCCGAAATAAAACCATTTACCTACAACCAAACTACCTTTGACAAAGTCAGCAAAAATAAACACTGGGGGAAAAAACACCCTATTCAACAAATGGTGCTGGGAAGACTTACTACCAGATGCAAAAGAATGAAACTGGATCCTCTCCTCTCAACATATACAAAAATTAACTCAAGATGGATTAACGACTTAAACATAAGATCTCGAATTACAAAAGTCCTAGAAAAAAGCCTGGGAAACAATCTTCTGGACATTGGCCTATGCAGTGAATTCATGACAAAGTCCTCAAAAGTAAATACAACGAAAACCAAAATTGACAGGTGAGGCCTAATTAAACTAAAGAGCTTCTGCTCAGCAAAAGGAACTATCAAAAGAGAAAACAGACAACCCACAGAATGATAGAAAACATTTCCGAACTATGCATCTGACAAAGTCCTAATAGCCACAATCTATAAGTTACTTAAAACAGAAGAAAAGAAAAAAACTAATAACCTCATTAGAACGTGGGCAAAGGACATGAACAAACACCTCTCAGCAGAAGACAAACTCGTGACCAACAAACATGAAAAAATGCTCAACATCATTAATAATCAGAAAAATGCACAATGTTTTGAAACAATCTCACAAAGAATGACTATTCTTAAAAAGTCGAAAAACAATAGATGTGGGTGGGGCTGCAGAGAAGGGAACACTCATAACTTTTGGTGACAATGAAAGCTAGTTCAGCCCCTGTGGAAAGCAGTTTGGAGATTTTTTAACGAACTATACATAGAACCATTCCACCCATCAGTTCCACTACTGAGCATATATCCAAAGGAGCATAAATCATTCTACTGAAAGACACCTGTGCTTGTATGATTATTACAGGATGATTCACAATGGCAAAAGCTTGAAACCAACCTAGATACCCATCGACAGTGAGCTGGATAAAGCAAATGTGTTACATATGCACCCTGGAATACTACACAGTCATAAAAGGACAAAATTATGTCTTTTGCAGCAACGCGGATACAGCTGGAAGCATTCGTTCTAAGTAAATTATCACAGAAACAGAAACTAAATACCACATGTTTTCATTTATAAATGAGAGCTAAACACTGAGTACACACGGCATAAGGATAAGGACAATAGATCCTGGTGATTCCTAAAAGGTGGAAGAGTCCAAGGGCAGCAAAAGCTGAAAAGCCATCCATTGGGTATCATGCTCACCACCTGGATGATGAGCTCAACAGAAGCCCACCAATATGCAATTCACCTACGTTACAAACCTGCACATGTACTCCTTGAATCTAAATAAAATAAAATAAAATAATCCAGTCTGAGCATGTAGGACTCAGGATGAAAGCTTTAGAATTTAACCACAATATTATGCTTCCTTCCTGTTTTAATGCTCAAAAATGATTTTAATTGGACTTGTGTATCATCTTGGCAATCTGAGGATAAAGATTCTAAAGCAGGTAGATCTTAAACACAAAATCATGTCATATTTAATTGGGTAGTATCTAATAGATGTAGCTGGTACTCAATTTTCAGTGACTTTTAACTTTTGTATTTAACTTTTGTATTTGAAGTGATGGGCATATTATTTAGCTTGATTTTATCACTCCTCATTGAATACATGTATAATAGCATCACTTTGTACCCACAATTATACACAATTATAATCTGTCAATATTTAATTTTAAAAAAATCAGAATCACAAGAAAATAGTCATAAATAAACCAATATATTTATTTGGGGTCAGTTTCACAAGAAAATAGTCTTGTATACTTTAAAAATCAGTTCAATCAAACCACACTGCATGCAATGGATAATTCAAAGTCAATGATCAATAATGTTATCTGGTTGTTTGCAGATTCCGATTTTCTATCATTTGTCTAGCTTTATGATTTTAAAAAGAATTTGCCTTTCTATTTAGTGAAGCAATATGTGGAAAACCATTTTGTAACTCAATTTTTCAGTTTTTTCCTCCTTCAGGAGATGTTGCTTTTAGGGGCATATGTGAAATATTGGACTCACTTCTCATTATCACCTGCTAATTACCTACTGTGAAGAATGTGTTACTTGATAATGACACATTGTATAACATTGATTGAAGCTTTCCCTGGCACACAGAAATAACAGTGTGAATGTCTTTGTTTTCAGTGACTAGGTTGTCACAAAAGGGAGGAATTTTTTAGAGGCCACTGATTTCATAAAATTATCATTTTCTCTGTATCCAAAAAAATATATGTAAGCAAGATTTTTTTAAATCTATAAGATAACGGGGGGTGGGGGAATCACCTTCATATGATATCACTAATAATGTAAAACATAGCCTGGGAAATTGTTGGGTTCTTAATTATATTACCCAAAGGTCATTAGACCTTCTCTTCATGGTATTTGTTGCATGCCATATGTATTTATGCCTAAATTAATATATCTGGTAAGATGCCACACACCTGTGCCAAAAACTGTTTGACTGTTTCTACCAAAGAGGGTAGAAGCTATAGAAAATTTCAGTTTACTTTTAAGGTTAACAAAAAGATCAAAATGTATAGATTTGTGGATTATATTCATAGCAATTTGACAATAAGGTCGTATCTAAAACCGGACTGATGAAGTTTCAGTGAAAAGGTTATAGTAATGTATTAGGGAAAAAATGTTGCATTGGTGTTTCTGAAGTTTATAGCAAGTTTTTCATGTTTTAGTCACAGATTATTCAGTGACTAAAGACAGAGATGTTTCAATAATAACTATTTTTGGAGAAACAAGCCAAAACAGAAATTGTTAAAAATTTCTCATTTTTAACAACTTGAAAATGACTTAAATGTTAGAATAAGCAGCAATCTCCAAGCAAGAATAAACAGCAGAGTTACCTAAATTAAAAGAAAAAAAAATCTCCCTCTCAGACCCAGGATGTGACTCACTAGATACTAGTATATTCTTGTATCATGTGGTTATGCATTTTTTGTGGGATTAGTCATATTAAAGATATCTGGGGAGTTTTCATAAGGAAAATGTTTGCACACTTAAACAAGAGGGTGGATGCTGATGAAGTATATACATTTGTATTTTATTGTCCCTCTCCAGGTGTTTGTAGATCTAGGTTTTATGGGAAAATCTATAAATTTTATATTTTTGCTTTTGCATTTTTCTCTAGGTTTCTCTATATGAGAAAGTAGTTTTAAGATTGTGAAAATAAGTAAAATTTAAAACCTATAGGAACCCCAAGAACACTTTAAGCCTTGGAAGACATGACTGTGATCTGACTTACATAGCATGTCTGCAGCTCTGCTTCTTATATTGTAGAGTAACTCTCTTTCTCATTGTTCTTGTTCTGTGAATGACTATAAAAGGCCAGAGACTAGATCTCCCTTTTCCAATCACTGATTTTTGTTATAGATAAACTGATTTTTTTTTTGTCCTGTACCCAGTTTAGACCACTTGGTACCCAAATAGGGACAACATGACAGTTACATCTTCAGTGTAGAATTTATTTCTTTTCCTGAAACAAAACAAAAACACTTTGACAAATCAGATTGTTATAACTATGTATTAAGACTTCATAGAAAGATGTTGAAATTTTGTTAAATTTCCCTGAACTTTTTCTGTATGAATGATCCCAAACTTTTATTCTTTGGAACACTAGCTTCCATTTTTATAAATCTGTGCTTTTCCGAGTGACCTTTCCTCAACATTTTTGCTTGAATAAACTCTCTTTAAACTAGATTCTGACCTTTTTGGTTATTTTAGGTTGACATTATTATCCCATTCAAAGCTAAAGCAAGAGAACTCTCTATCCTTCCTTAATACCTTTTCTTATTTTGGTTCCACCATGAGTTACTTTCTGTCAGTCTCTAGCTCCTCCATAACCTGGGACCACTCATAATAGTTCAGTATACCTACGCATACAAACTCTATTCAATCTAAAATGATCTAGATCAGTGATTCTCAATTGTTCTCATACTTTAACATGCACCAGCCATTCAGAACTCTCACCATATGAGTCTTTGCCACTCTGGAACAAAGAAGGCCCTAACCAAACACAGTCCCTTGTCCTTGGACTTATCTTCCATCACTGCAAGCAATAAATTCCTTCTTTTAATGAAATATCCAGTTTCAGGTATTCTTTTAGAAGCGACAGAAAGCAGACTAAGACAACATCCCATAGAACAATAATGAATGTAATTGAATCTATTAATAGAATGAAAGTTTTTTTCCTATCAGAAACTGGAGGAATTAAGGTTAACACTTTCTTGACCCTCAGACTTTTCTTTTAAATATTGGGAGAGTCAAGGATCTGAAGAGTTTGGCATGTGAAATAGAAACCAGGTGTGCTAACCATAGATAAACATTCAAAGGACTTGTTACCTCAGTTGTCAGTTCCTTCAAGAATTGCCTCTGTTGCAAGGAGTTCCCTTGACCAAGATTATACCACTCCCTGTGGATTTCACATCTGAACTTCCCTCACAAAAAAATATCATTTAAATTACACTCACTTTGCCAACCAGAAATGGAAGTGCAAAGGTATTATTTAGTACAGTGTCAACATCCCTTTAGATAATCTCAAATTTAGTCAAGAGTTAAAGAGAGAGGAAGAGCTGAGAAAGTACACAATATTAACTTAGTGGGCAAATATTTTTCTTGCAAACCTGTCTTTCTGTTTTCAGGCTTGTGTGTTCTCTAACTCTATCTTTTGAAAAACGACATGTATTTCTTGGTTGGTTGATGAGATTTCCTTTGCTCATGTACTGTCCTATAACTTTTGCTACTATAGTCATAGACAATGACAATATTTACTTTTTAATTGAATAAAACAACATTTATTGAACATCTATGATATTCTGATATTATTCTAGTAATTGGGGTTATGGTATAAAAAGGACAAGAAAAAATGCTTTTTCCTACATGGAGCTTTCATTCTTATGGTTGAAAATAGAAAATGAACAAAAAGTACATAAATAATCTTCAATTAGAATTGATAAATTCTGTCATAAAAATTATCGGAGGAGTACAATAGCAAGATAATGAGTGCAAAATCATATTCAGTGACTACCTGACAAGTTACATGGCCTAGATCTCTCTTTTTAAAAAAATTTCTACAGTATAATTAAATCTAGTTAAGGCTCTTCAACTGAGAATGCTCTTTGTGTTACAGAAGGAGCTTTGGATGACCTCTTTCCCCTCTTACCTTTCAGATCACAGGTCAATCGATACTGCCACAGGAAAGTTTTGCCTCCCTTAATGATCAGGTTAAACTTCCCTAAAAAGAAAACTATGTCTGTATAACATTGCTCAAGACCATGATTTACATTTGTTTGAATGTTGTATATTTCTTTGACTAGACTTCAAACTATAGGATTAAACTAGTAATTTTATCTTCTTTACTTACTTTCATATGCTTAGCAACTAAGAGAGTGTCTGAAACATAAGAACTCAATTATGTTCTAAGAATTGTATCCAATACTCAGTATACAAATAATAAATAAATAAGTCATTGAGCTCACAGTATAGTGAGTATACTCAACATGCCAAGCTCACAGTATAGTGAGCACATGCCACATGCCAAGTTCAGCATAAATCAAGTGCTCTTTTAGAGTTACAGTTCTTATATTGAATATATTTTTGTGCATAATATCAAAAATCAGATGTTTTGCAGGATCTTTTAATACACACATATACTTTCCTCTGTGCATTATAATATTGTATAATCATTTAAAAAACTTGTTTTTTTCGCCGGGCTCTGTGGCTCAGCTGTAATCCCGCGCCTTGGGAGGTTGAGGTGAGTGGATTGCCTGAGCCCGCGGGTTCGAGACCCGCCTGGGCAACTTGGTGAGACCTCACCTCCACAATAAATCAAAAAATTATCTGGTATGGCAGCGCTCCTGTAGTTCCAGCTACTTGGAAGGCTGAGGCAGAAGGATCGCCGGAGCCCATCAGGTCGCTCCAGTCTGAGCAACAGTCTGAGACTCCAAATAAAAAAAAACCAAAAAAAAAAAAAAAACAAAAAACTTGTTTTTTAAAATTTACACAATTATGTTAGTTGGATAATACAATTGCACTGTAAAGATTTGCTTACCTTCTTAACTCAGTTATCTAGTTCATTGGGAAAGATGTTTTAACTGTCAGTGACCCACACAATTAAAGGCACATAAACTTACTCTTAAATTTTTGTGTCATTCACATTGAGAGAGAAGATAAGTTGTCCCCTCTTCAACTGGACAAGAAAAAGCATCATGTCTTCATGCTGAAAAAAACAATAAAATAATTTCTAAAATTATTGATTTTCTGCTCATACAGAAAGCATAAAATATACAGTCTACCAAATCCAAACATTAGAAACAAACCCTACTATAGTCATTCCTGCTTGCTTTTAGTTGTGTAGCAACTAAATCATATCTTAGGGATAAATTATTTAAATTATTCAGGATGGTTATTTTCCAACTAAGATCAGAGCTTAATTCTTTCTACACTATGCCCTCACATATCAAGAGAGAGGTACTTTTGAAATTATTTCTCAGGATATTTGTTTTTCAATGTAGCCATCAGAATTTATCTCAAAATCATTATGACAGTAAATTGTCTTTCTGTAAGTGTCCAACCAAAAAATCAAGGAAGTTTGCATAAGACATGATATACTGGCATGTGAGCATAAAACTAATCTAGAAAGGTTATTTTTAAAAAATGAAACTCAGATAAATACAATGTCTCAAGGAGTTTTAGAACATCAGGGCAGCAAGTTTTCTTCAGAAAAATCTGGTGAGAGTATTGATGAATTGACTTAACTAAGTAGATCAGCTGTTCAGTGGCAGAACTATACCTAAAATTGATGTCTCTAAACTTGTATCCTTCTGCAATTTTACTAATATTGTAATACTTCCATGACTATTTATTTCATTGTACTGAAAAAATCCCTGAGATATTGGAAGAAAATTTTTTCTATACTTCATATAAAATAAAATGAGTAATTTTGAGATAGCTTAGCAGTTTCTTAGAGGCAGTATAAAACACATTATTTCTTTCAAGGACAGTTTATATTCTGTCCCATCTTCCCTAAGCTAGCAGTAGATGCACTGAGAATTTTTATGAGACTATCACTTCATCCTCTATGAACAAACTCGTAAAATTATGTGATATCCTGATGTCTGAAACGAGGCAACAAGATCATAATTTTTAGGATAGTTTCATGTAGAGATGCTGAAATCACAAAAACAAAGCAATCAATATATATTTATCCCTACTAATTTATTTTATATCCTTTCTCTTTACCCCCAAATTATTCTTCACTATTCCATTAATTTCTCTCTTAATAAGGAATATTGAAGTTTTTTACACTTTTTAATTTAAAAAATTAATTTATGTATTTAAAACAAATAATTTTTTTCTCTTTTGATTAGTTTATTGTAACTTTTGGGATTGATGTCTTCAGGCAAATAAGGTAGAATAGTATCTTAAACATTTATCCATTGAGAAGTGGTCATTCAAAAACTCATTATCCTCTACACTGACCTGAGAAACTTGTTTACAGCACTGAAAGAGAGTGAGGGTAGTTTAATAGATTAGCTATGTTTTTTCATTTGAGAATGCAGTTTAAGTCCTATTTTCCAGACATTGAACCAGTTTGAAATCATTGGTGACTTTAGATTTTCACTTAATGTTATAATCAGTTGAAAATTCATCTAGCTGGGCTCGGTGGCTCAGCTTGTAATCCCGCGCTGTGGGAGGCTGAGGTGAGTGGATTGCCTGAGCCCGTGGGTTCGAGACCCACCTGGGCAACTTGGTGAGACCTCCTCTCTACAATAAAATCAAAAATTTAGCCGGGAGTGGTAGCGCATGCCTGTAATTCCAGCTACTTGGAAGGCTGAGCGGAAAGATCCCTGGAGCCCAGCAGGTCGAGGCTGCAGTAGCCGGGAGCGGCCACTGCACTCCAGTCTGGGTGACAGAGTGAGACTCCAACTCAACAACAAAAAAAAAAAAAGAAAAAGAAAAAGAAAAAGAAAATTCATCTAAATTTATTGTAAATATCTGATTTAAGGCATATTCAAAATTTGGGGGAAAGTGAATCTCATAGTAATTACATTAAATCATTCTGTTCCACGAGTTTAGAGAGATTTTAATAATTCTATATGTGTCTGAGTTTGTTTTTTAAACAACATACCAGATCATAATTATTTGCTTCGCAAAGTGTGATGTTTTGAAGTATTTATATATTGTGGAATGGATAAATTAACAAATGCATGACCTCTGATGAGAACGTTTAACCTCTACTCTCCTAGCAATTTTACTATTACAATATGTCATCATTAACTATAGTCATCAAGTTGTACATGGGATTGCTTGAATTAATGCTACTTATCAATGGCAAAATTGTGTCCTTTGAGCAATGTCTTCCCAAATCCCTCTCCCCCTAACAACACCAGCATCTGATAACAACCATTTGACTCTACTTCTGTGAGATCAACTTTTTCAGATTTCACATAATATTGAGATCATGCAGCAAATGTCCTCCAGGTTCATCCATGTTGTCGCAAATGACAGGATTTTCTTCTTTTTAATGGTGGAAAATTATTGCATTGTGTATACAGTATATATCACATTTTCTTTGTTCATTTAACCATCAATGGACTCAAGTCAATTCTATATTTTAGCTATTGTGAATAGTGCTGCAATAAACATGGGGGGGGCAGGTATCTCTTTGACACGCTAATTTCATTTTCTTTGAATATGAGTAGGATTGTTGGCTTATAGGGTAGTTTTATTTTTATTTTTTTGAAGAACCTTTATACTGTTTTCCACAATGTCTGTATAAATTTACTTTCGCACCAGTAATATACCATCTTCATGTCTTCTCAACACTTGTTATCATTTTTCTGTTTGATACCAGCCACTAACAGGCGTAAGGTAATATCTTATTGTGATTTTGATTTAAATTTCCCTAATGAATAAGGATGTTGAGCATTTTCTCCTATGTCTGCTGGTCTTTAGTATGTCTTCTTTTGAGAAATAATTAATCAGGTCTTTTCTCCATTTTAAACAAATTGGGTTATTATTTATTCATTTCCTGTAGAGTTGTTTGAGTTCCTTAAATATTTTGTATGTTAACCGCTTATCAGATATATAATTTGCAAATATTTTCATTCATTCTATATTTTGTCTCTTCTCTATGTTAATCATTTTCTTTGCTCATCAGCAGTTTTATAGTTTACTGTCGTCTCTTTTGTCTGTTTTTGCTTTTGTCCCCCATGCTTTTGAGGTCCTAGGCAGAAAACCATTGCCCATATCAATGTCATGGAATTTTTGTTCTATATTTTCTTTTCGTAGTTTCATAGTTTCAGGTTTCATTTACATCTTTAATTGATTTTTTTCAATGGTGAGAGGTGAAGATCTAATTTCATTTTTTTTGTATGTGATTACTTGTTTTAATCTACTCAGGCATTATGTATCTTTTAATTGGATAATTTAATTCATTTACGTTTAAGGTAATTATTGCGAGGTAAGGATTTAACTACCGCCATTTTGATAATTGTTTTCCAGTTGTCGTGTAGATTCTTTCTTCCTTCCTTTCTCTCTTACCATCCTTCTTTGTGGTTAAATGGTTTTCTGTAGTTGTATGTTTTGATTTCTTGCTTTTTATTTTTTGTGTATCTATTATAGGATTTTGTTTTGCAGTACCATAAGGCCTGCAAAAATATAACTATAAAAGGTTAGCTATAAGGGATAATAATGTATAAATGTAGTTTCAATGTAGTAGTATTGCAATATATATACCCCTCAGAATGTTGTTAGTAGATAGTGCATGTGTGGGATGGTGAGTATATGGGGATTCTCTATCATTTTACTCAATTTTACTATGAACTTAAAACTGTTATCAAAAATAAAGTGTATATGTGTGTGTGCATGTGTGTATGTATTTAAAAGACTATAATTTGAGAGACACAAAAAGACTATCATCCTATATTAAATAAATACACATTGCATAATTAATATAATAGATATCACATAATTTTTAATATATTTATTTTATTTGTGGACAAATAAATGCATTATTGTAATAAACATATTTTTATATAAGATAAATTCTCAGGTTTAGAACACTTAAGTTAAAGAATTACATCATCAAGTTTTATATATTTTTTAAAAATTTCTTCTACAATGTTTATTTTTAAATCTCAATTTAAAGTTTATGGTTATTCTAATTTGTATTATTACGACTATTTATAAGGTTGACATTTTAATACATTTCTTTATTCTCTCAACTAAAATTTCTAGCCTTAGAATACGACTGGTAATCTCTTGTGTCATGTATATTAAGCCAAACAAAAGCAACATAAACTCTTACTCTCATAGAATTTATATCATAATAAAGAAAAAAACAATAGAAAAAGAATAAGCAAAATATATAGTATGCTAGTGATTGATAAATGCAAAACAAAAAATGTAGCATGGAAGAGAAATGCTCAGATATGCCTGTGTTAAAATTTTGCATATAATGATCATAGAAGGCTCAAAAAGAAGATAATATCTTAACAGAGATTTGAGGAGTCTAGTGACATGATTCAGGATGATAATAACAAATGGTGAGAAGTGTTTAGATTCTGATATGATTAAAGTCAGAGTCAATTAAATTTGTTGACAAGTGGATAAAGACATGAGGAGTGAGAGGTAGGTATCAAGGATAATGCTAAGATTCTCTGGTCCAAGAAATTGGAAGGATAAAGTCACTTAATGAGAAAGAAGGTGATAATAGCAGGTATGGGAAGAAAAATTTAGATTTAGAAATATTGCATTAATTCTTATTAGACAACAGAATGGCATAAAGCCAGTAAAATATCTGAGACTAAAATTTAGTGGAATGTAGTCTAAACCAAAGATGTAGAGTTAGTTACCTTTAATGTATCAATAATAATTGAAAACATAAATTTGTGAAAATGAACATAGATTAAAAAATAGTGGCAAGGACAGAGTCCTGGAATACCCCCAACATATAGAGGTTGGAGCAATATTGAAGGTGACTGAAACATAGCAAAGTGAAATAGGGCAACACAGAAGATGCAATATTAAGGAAGAGTCATGAAGAAAATGTTTTATGATTTAGAGGGTGATCAACTCCATCAAATGTTGTCAGAAGGTCAAATAAAATAAAATGTAATAATTGGATAATAGATTTAGTGCCATGGTGGCATTGATAAGCTTGTTTATTGGAGCCATGATGGCAAAAACCTGACTAAAATGGGTGAAAAGGATAAAGAAAAAAAGAAATTGGAGAATAGTAAGTATAAATAACTCTTTAAGAAAGATTTTCTATGGAAATAATAAGAATAATGGAGCAGTATCAAGAGTAAAGAATGTGAGGTTAAAATAAGTTAATTTTAGGTGAGAGAGACTATAGTATATAAATGTTGTGATGGGCATATTTAGTTAGAAATTGTGAGTGGATAATTGATGTAGGAGTTAGAGGGGAAAATTAATGAAGCTATTGAGTAAGAGGTAATAGTATCTAGTATACAAATGCAGGTTTTGACCTTGCATATCATTAATGCTATGTTTCTATGAAAACAAGAAAGAAGGTGGAATATATAGGTACAGTGGCAGGAAGGTTGGGTAGATGAGTTTTTGGGAATTTAGATTTTTTTTCTCATTGTTTCTCAACAAAATGTACTACCAAGCATGTCATTAGTCAGAGTGATTATGGGAAAAGAGGGTTTAAATGTGTTAGAGAAAGTATAAAATCACCTTTCAGGAATGTAAAATTTTGAATCAATGAAGCAAGTGTACTATAATTGAAGATTAGCATTAGCCTTTTAGTGAAAATTAATGTAAACTGAGAAGTCGGTATGCCTCAAAGAAACTCAATGAAAGATGTATGAGTCAAAGAACTTCAGTGTATAAACTATGAAATGGAAAAATTGACAGAAAAAAATAATAGATGAAGAGGATAGGAACTGTGTAGACTTGGTAGGATCCATGTGTGGTAGTTGCCAGTGGAGTAGAAAAAGAAGACTGAGTTGAAAATCATAGTGGTTTTCAGTCACAGTTGGATAGTTAATATTGAGAATTTGGCAAGAAATTGATTTTGTTGTTTAACGAACATGAGAGCAAGTGTTTAAATTGAAGGAAGTACATAATTTTTGGAGAAAAGAAGAGAAGTCAAATAACTGAAAAGATATCAGAAGGATCATATATATATAAATGTAAAATTATTTTATAATTATGATAGAAATAGATAAAATTATCCAGGAATATAAGTCTTTAATAGACAAATGAAAGCAACATTTGAATAGAAAATGGCACAAAATAGGTGAAGTATTATTGGGAAATTCTAGACTTCTTGTGGTGACTATTAAGTTCAATTCGATTCAACACATTTTTCTGAGGCTCTACTATGTGCTAGGCATTCTTCCCATCCATGAGAAAGATGAACAAAATTTTTTACTTTAAGGATCCACAACCTATAAAAGGTGTAATGAGATTGGACTTTTTCTCAAGGTTGAAATGGTCATAAGGCTATACATTTTGGAGAAAGGAAGAGAAAAGGATGACTACATGAGAACATAGATTCTGAGCCCAGTGTTTGTTCCTTTCCTTTGTTGATGTGAATTCCAAGTGAGAGGCTTCTTATCCAGAATGCCGAGATTCTTGAAGCTCTCATAATTTTCGGAACAGAGCTACTTCTGACATTCCCTCATAATGTCTTCTAATTGAGCCAGGTAGACCCTAAAAGATATTGTCTTCTTTCCAACAGGAATTCTGAGGACTGTATACATAATGTCTCCATTTTTAATGATGTTATTTTACTCATCAAATTATTTTAAAAGAGCTCTTTATAGATTAAGAGAATTAAAATCTGAGATATATATGTTGAAAATAACTTTCTCTTTAATATAAAAGAACACTGTGGAATTTTTTAAAAAATATTTGACTTTTATTAATATTATCAAATCTTAATTGACACTTTACTACCTGATTTTTCCTTGATGTTAAATATAAAAGACTCTTTTCTTATTACCAAAATACATATATAGATGTCTTAGTAAAACTTTTCTCAGTATTTACATGTTCTTTCCTAAATTTTAACTGTGAAATTTTTTATCCATTGGACTTCACTTTAATATTGGGCAATGAGCCTCAAATTTCCCTAACATAGACAGTTAACAACAAAGAAGAGTTGCATGTTACCTTCTGAGAATCTGAGGGCAAAGCCTAAAGCAGTCCATGGCTTAATTAATGTGTCTTTGAAGTTTTATGTTTTATCTCTAAGAGTAAGACAAATTTTTTATCGCCATCTGTAACATTTTAGTATCTTCAATATAAAAATTATTTTAAATGAATTAGCATTGATTAAATTTCAGAAAGATTTACTGTATTTGTCCTTTGACTTCAAGAACCAGTTAATACATAAATTATAATCTCCAGTGTATTGCCATTTATAAACCAGTTTAAAAGATCTAAATTTGTTTATTTTTTAAACTCTATTGAATTTTAACATACATGCAATAAAGTCTAAAAATCTTAATTACACAGTTTAATGATTTATTAGAATTGAGCACACTGATGTAATCACTACCAAAATAAAGATATGAAACTATCATAATCCCAGCAGTCTCCTCCATGCAAATCCTCAGTTATTATCATCCTAAAGATAATTACTACTCTCAATTCTTACCTCATGAAGTAGTGTTGCCTAATTACATACTGTACACTACACCATGTACTCTTTTGAACATATCTTTTTTCATAAAATTTCATCCCTTTGAGAATTATTCATTATTGAGCAATTTAATCTTTTCCACTACTGTGTAGTATTTCATGATTCCATTGCACAATTTATTTCTCCATTTTACCCCTGATAGATATTTGAATTACTTCCAGTTTCAGGCTCTAACAACTAAAACTTATAATCATCACTGCATATATCTTTGGTTGCACTCGTGTGAATATATACCTAGGAGCGTAATTGCTGAGTCATAGGCATGTTTTAGTAAATACAGCCAACCAAAGTTCCTGAAAGGCTGGATCAGTTTATATTCCTACCAGAAACATCATTTAACTTGATGTGATTGTTAATTGTATGGGTTAACTTTTCTAGGCTTTGGTACCTAGTTTTTTAGTCAAACACCAGTCTAAATGATACTGTCAATGTGTATTTTAAATGATGATGATGATTATTATTATTATTGAGTTGGGGGGTCTCACTCTTGCCATCCAGGCTGGGTTGCAGTGGCACAATCATGGCATACAGCAGCCTCTAGCTCTTGAGCTCAGGTGAGTCTTTTATCTCAACCTTCTGAGTAGCTGGGACTACAGGAGCATACCACCAACCCCAGCTAATTTTAAAAAATGTTTTGTAATGATGAGGTCTCGTTATATTGCCTAGGCTGGTCTTGAACTCCTGAGTTCAAATGATTCTGTCGCCATGGCCTCTCAAAGACCTGGGATTACTGTCATGAGCCACTGCACCCAGCCTCATTAATGTTTATTCAAATAGACTTTATTTTGAGTATGGCAGATTATCCTGCATAATGTGGGTAGGTTCCAACCAAAGAGTTGATGGCCTTGATAGAAAAGCCTGAGGTCTTCTGAACAGACATGCTCACCCTACCACCCTGCAGATTTTAGAATTGCCAGGCCCCACAGTAATGTAAACCAATTTCTTAAAATCACTCTCTCTCTCCCCCTCCCTTTCTGCCCCGCCCCCCACCCCCCCCTTGGTTCTCTTTCTCTGGAGAACACTGACTAACACACTTGGAATTTATTTATTTAGGTATTTTTGAGTTGGAGTCTCACTTTGTTGCATAGGCTGGAGTGCATGCAGTCCCCATCTGCTATGTTCCTGCAATCTTTCTTGCCTCAGCCTTCCAGGTAGCTGGAGCTATAGGCACACATGACCATGTCCATGTCCAACTAAATTTATTTATTAATTTTTTTTTTTTTGGTAGAGACAAGTTCTCACCAAGTTGCCTGGGTTGTTCTCAAACACCTGGGTTCAGGCAATTCTCTTCCCTCTGCCTCCCAAGTTGCTGGAATTGTAGGTGTCAACCACTGTGTCTGGCATCATTTTGTTTTTAATCGTAGAAATTTTGTAGGTGCTATACCCTCAATGTTTGTGTCCTCAACAAATTCATATATTGAAATTCTGATCCTTCAAGTTAATATAATAATAGTATAAGGAGATGAGACTTCTGGTAGGTGATGATGTTATAAGGACAGAACCCTCTTGTTTGGGATTAATGCCCTTATAAAGGGGGCTTGGGAGAACTCCATTTGCCTCTCCACCAAGTGAGGACACTATAAAAACATGCTATGAACCAGAAATCTCAAGACACCAAATCTGCCACTAATTTAATCTTGGACTTAAAAATTGCTATTCTTTATAAGCTAACTCAGTTTATGATATTTTGTTATTAGCAGCCCTCAGGGATTAAAATCATGGCTATAGTGGTATCTCATATCTTATTTTGAATTTCCTTGATAACTAAAGTTAAATACTTTTAAAATATACTTAGTGACTGCTTGAGTATGATCCTTTCTGAAGTGTCATTCAAGTCTTTTAGACATAGCATATTTAAAACTGTTCTGTATTTCATTGTTATAGATTTTTCAAAATTCCTATAACTTTGATTACAAATCCTTTTTCAAATATATATTGGAAAGATGTTTTCTTGTTCTGACTTCCTTAATAGTGTCTTGTCATGATAGAAGTTCTTAATTTTAATGAAGTTTAATATTTTATTCTTTCCCTTTGGAGTGGAAACATTTTGCTTAAAACATTTTGCCTACACTACACCAATTTAATGAAGATATTATCTGATTTGTTGTTCCAGATATTTAACCTTACTGCAATTAAGTGAACTATTTTATAAGTCAAGTGACCGTATATGCATGGGTCCTTTTCTGCTACCCATACTATTTTATTAATTTATTTTTAAATCTATTGCTACCATCACATTGTTTTAATCCTTTTATTTTAGTAATAAACCTAGATTACAGCCAGATAAAGTCTTCTTACCTTTTAGTTCAACTCTCAACTCTCAGAGTGCTCTAACCAATGCTGGATTTTTTAATTTTTATTTTCAAGTAATCTTTTGAAACAGATTTTACTTTTCACAAATAAGCCTAATGGTTAGGACTGTAATTGAATCTCAGTTGGAGGGAAATAGTATCTTTGCATAATGTCTCCCAATTTATGAATATGGTAAATTCTACTATTATTTATTCATTTATTTAGTTATTATTTCATTTCTCTCAACATTTTTGTGTATATGTCTTACATATTTTTAGTAGACATATTTAAATATTTGAGGTTTTTGACATTGTTATAAATATTTACTTTCTCTAAAATTTACTTTATAATTGCATGTTGCTCATTTATTAAACAATAAATTATTACGTATTGCATTACATTTAAATTTTGTATTTATATACATTTAAGAGATAGAATTGTAGTTTTGTTATATAGATATATTGTATAATGGTGAAGTCTGGGCTTTTAATATAAACCTGCACTCAAATAATTCACATTGTACCTACTAAGTGATTTCTCATACCTCACACTTCTCCCACTCTACTCCTCCAAGCATTCAGTGTCTGATGTTCCACATTCTATGTCCATGTATATACATTATTTCGTTCCACATATAAGTGAGAACATATAGCATTTGACATTCACTTTCTGAGTTGTTGCACTTAGCACTCATGACAATTGCCTCTAGTTCTGTTTATGTTGCTGCAGAAGCTATGATTAGCTGAATAGTATTCCATATAAATAAAAGGACTTCCCACTAAAAACGGAATTATCTCTTTTGAGAACAGACTCCTTGTAGTATACTTGGAATTTGTTCCTCCAGATCAAATGGTCAACCAAAGTTTTCATCTAGAGGTTTTGACAAGGCTACATTATGATTTGCTGAAGAAACATCCTGAGTTACAGCAAACAGGTGACTGGTTTAGCACCATGACAATGTACCTGCCCACACACACTGAGTGTTCAACAATTTTGACCAAAACGGCATGACCCCCTTGCCCCATCCTCCCTATTCACTCTATCTTGCATAAGAGGCTTTTTGTTTGTTTGCTTGTTTCCCTGGATGAAAAAATTCCTCAAAGAAAAACTTTTTGCTGACATGGAAGAGGTGAAACAAAAAATGACAGAGGCACTAAAAGGCATCAAAGTTGATGAGTCAAAAACTGTTTAGAGCAGTGGAAAGTCTCCATAGTTGCATTACATCAAATGGAAACTTCTTGGAAGAGGACTGAAGTTTACACAAGTAAGAATAAATACACCATTTTTGATAAATAAATTCCATTTTGGGTGTCCCACTTGTATATACAATTTATTAATATATGTACCACATTTTCTTTATCTAATCCTACATTGATAAATACTTTGATTCCATATCTTTGCTACTGTGGATAATACTGCAATAAGCATATGAGTGAAGGTATATTTTTGACACAATAATTTGTTTTCCTTTGAATAGATACTCAGAAGTGGAATAGCAGGATCAAATGGTAGGTCTATTTTTAGTTTTTGAGAAAGATCCATGAAGTTTCACTTATATACTGATATTATACATATATTTACTGATCTTGCTCAGTTTATTATTAATTCTAACAGTATTAAAATTTTATATAACAATTGTTATAAAGATTACCTGAGTCCAGGGATTTGAGACCAGCCTGGACAAGTTGGTGAGTTCTCGTCTCTATAATAAATAAATAAATTTGATGGGTGTGGTGGTGCACACCTGTGGTTCCAGCTACTTGAAAGGCTGAGGTGAAGGAATCACCTAAGTCCAGTAGGGCGAGGTTGCAGTGGCCATTAGTATGAGCATGCCACTGCACTCCAGCCTGGGCCACAAAGTGACTCTCTTTGACTCAAAAAAAAAAAAAAATTATCCAAAAACCCACAAAGACATAGACACTACACAGCATGATGTTGAACGACTCCTGGGTCAACACAGAAATCAAAATAGAAATAAAAAGTTTCCTGGAAACAAATGAAAATGATGAAACATCTTACTAAAACTTATATGATGCCATGAAAGCAGTACAATAATAATCCCTCTCCACAGATACTGGGGCTCATGCCACTCTGCAGGAAAGCAGGGAAACCCGAATAGGAGCATTTCCATGAGGAAACACCAACTGGTGCCATTTTCTCTGTCCTAGGACCAGACAAAGACCTACATTGCCCCACCCAACTCTGTCCAGGGAGAGTTCTGACGAGGTAGAGATCTGTATTGCCATTGCCCCGCCCAGGGGCCAGCTGCCAGGTGGTAAGTATTAACTGCTTTCCCGCTGCCACCATCAGTCAGGAAATGCTGACTGGCTCATTCTTTCTGTCCTAGGACTAAGCAGAGACCTGCATTGCCCCACCAGGGGCCAGGCATCGGATGGTGAGGATCAGCTGCTTTTTGCTGCCTCTTCACAAGAGAGCCCTGAGACTGGCAGAGGATCCTGCGCACCTGGGGCTCCAATCTCAGTGCAGTGGGGGGTTGCTGTTACTTCCGGAGGAGAGCCCTGGGTACATGAGCCCTAGACTTTCCTCAGATGGACTTTCACTTACCCACTGGCTAAAAATTTTCTTATATACATAATTTTCTATTTTTTTTTAATTTTTAAATTATATTTTAATTTATTTTTTATATTTTTGAGTTGCAGTCTCACTCTGTTGCCCAGGCTACAGTGCAGTTGCATGCTCACGGCCACTGCAGCCTTGACCTGCTGGACTCAGGTGATCCCTCCACCTCAGCCTAACAAGTATCTGGAACTACAGGTGCAAGCCACCACATTCAGCTTATTATTATTTTTTTAATTGTAGAGACGAGGTCTTACCAAGTTGACCAGGCTGGCCTCAAATCCCTGAGCTCAGGTAATCCTCTCGCCTTGGCCTCCCAAATTGCTGGGATTGCAGGCTTGAGCCACTGCACCCGGCTCCTTAATTTTTTATTTTAAATATGTGGGGTACAATTCAGGATTAGGTAGACAAATGAACATTGTGCGGTTACCCTTATTGATGAGGTATGCCCCCCTTCCCTGGCAGTTTCCCACTACAGTCAATCCCACCCCCGCCTTTCCCTGGCAGTTTCACACTATTGCCAATCCCTTTCTTACAGTATTATAATAGTTGTTCAAGGTCCACTTATGAGTGAGAACTGTGTTACTCTGTACTTTGTTTTTCTGATAGATCACTCAGTCTTATAGCCTCTAAACCTATCCAAGTTGCTGTGAAGGTCATAATTTTGTCCTGCCTTATGGCTGCGTAATATTCCATTGTGTGTATGTACCATATTTTTTTAATCCAGTCCTCTTTGGATGGGCAGCATGGTTGGTTCCATGTTTTTGCTATTGTGAATAATGCTGCAATAAACATGCATGTGCAGGTATCTTTTTTACAGAGTGATTTGAGTTTCTCTGGGTATATACCCAGTAGGGGGATTGCAGTGTCATATGAGAGATCAATTTTTAGATCTTTTAGGAATCACAACACTGTTTTCCATAGAGGCTGTACTAGTTTACACTCCCACCAACAGTGCAGAAGTATTCCCTTTTCCCTGCATCCTATCCAGCATCTGATGTTTTTTGAGTTATTTATGATGGCCATCCTGACTGGAGTTAGACGGTATCCACGTGGTTGTAATTTGCGTTTCTTTGATGACTGGTGAGACTGAGCATTTTTTCATGTATCTGTAGGCTGCTCATGTCTTCTTTTGAAAAGTGTCTATTCATTACTTTTGCCCACTTTGTTATGGGGCTGTTTATTTTTCTCTTTTCAGCACATTTGAGTTCCTTGTGGATCCTAGATGTTAAGTCTTTGTCAGAAATACAGTTGGCAAATATTTTTTTCCATTCCGTGGGCTGTCTTTCCACTCTCTCAATGGTTTCTTTGGCTTTGCAAAAGCTTGTCAGTTGGTTGAGGTGCTACTTGTTTATCTTATCTCTTATGTCATAAGCACTTTAAGTTTTGAGCAGCAATTGGTTGCCAGTTCCAATTTCCATAAGGGCGTCTCCGACATTTTCTAAGAATTTCATAGTTTGAGGTTTTACGTTTAGGTCTTTGATCCACTTAGAGTTGATTTTTGTGTATGGGGTTCTGTTTTAATCTTCTGCATGTGGTCAGCCAGTTTTCCCAGCACCATTTACTAAGGAGGTTCTCCTCTTCTGAGTGTTTGGTGGTGGAGGATTTTTTGAAGATGAGTTGGTTGAGAAATTGATGTTTTGCAGCTGGAATCTCTGTCCTGTTCCTTTGGACTGTATACCTGTTCTTGTGCCAGTACCAGACTGTTTTGATTATTGTAGCTTTATAATAAAACTTAAAGACTGGGAGTGTGATACCTCCTGCCTTTTTTTTTTTTTTTTCTGAGAATTGTTTGGGCTATTTGTGGTCAGTTATGTTTCCATATGAATTCTCATATTGTTGTTTCCAGGTCTGAGAGAATGTTGCTGGTGATTTGATGGGTATTAAGTTAAATCTGTAGATTGCCTTGGGTAGGATGGATATCTTAACAATGTTGATTCTTCCAATCCATGAGCATGGAATATTTTTCCATTTGTTTGTGCTATATTTGATATCTTCGAGCTGTGTTCTATAGTTTTCATAAGGATACAATGTATATAAAATATCATGAAGCTATAATATATTGTCTTCAAGAGACTCATCTCACCAGAAAGGACACTCACAGACTCACAGTAAGAAGATGAGAAACAAAATTTCAGGCAAACAGAACACAAAAGAAAGCAGGAGTCATGATCTTAATATCAGACAAAATAACCTTTAAGCTATCAATAATTTAAAAAAGATACGGAAGGTCACTACGTAATAATAAAAGTTTCAACTCATCAACAAGAAATATCCATCCTAAAACAAATATGTGCCCAACATAGGAGCACCAACTTTCATAAAGCAGCTTCTAGGTAAATTTTAAAAAGTTATTGACTCATAGCTGGGAACTTAAATGCCCCAATCACAGCCCTTGATAGATCATAAGACAAAAAGTCAACAAGAAGATCCAGAACATTAATGCTACACTTGACCAAAAGGATTTAATTGATACCTACGACCACAAAATATACATTCTTCTCATCACCACATGGAACATACTCTAAAATTGACCACATTCTCGGCCATAAATCATGCATAAACAAATTCCATAAGATTGAAATTCTGCCATGCACCTTCTCAGACCACAATGGATTAAAAATAAATATCAAACCAACAAAGTTCCCCAAAACCCACAAAGATGTGGACATTAAACATCATGTTGCTAAACAACTACTGGGTCAACATGGAAATCAAAATAGAGATTAAAATATACCTGGAAACATATGAAAATGAAGAAACATCTTACCAAAATCTCTGGGTTGCCATGAAAACAGTCCTAAGAGGGGAATTCATATCTCTATGAACACACATGAAGAAAATGGAAAAATCACAATTTAACAACCTAACAAACATCTAAGAAAGCTGGAAAAGCAAAACTACCAAAACCAAATTTTATCAGAAGAATCCAAATCACCAAAATAAAAGCCCAAATTCAGGACCTAGAAGACAAAAATATAACACAAAAACAGCAAGGAAAGCAATAGTTAGTTCTTTGAAAAGATAAACAAGATTGATGGACCCTTAGCTAGACTGACCAAGAAAAAGAGAGAAAAAGCCCAAATAAACACAGTCAGAAATGCAAAAAATCCAGTCACAATTGATCCCAAAGAAATACAAAAGATGATCAAAGATTAATATGCACATCTGTATGGAAACAAACTCAAAAACCTAAATGAAATGGAGGACCTTCTGACATCAAATAACTCCCACAGGTTTAAACAAGAAGAAATCAAGACCCTAAATAAAACAATAACAACCCAGGAAGTTGACTATTATAAGAAAACTACCTACCAAAAAAAAAGTCCTGGATCAGATGGCTTTCCAGCAGAATTCTACAAAACATACAAGGAGGAGTTAATATCTATCCTATTGAAAGTATTCCAGGCATTTGAGAAAGATGAAACCTCCCCAAATCATTTTATGAAGCTAACATCACATTGATACCCAGACTAGGTAAAGATTCAATAAAGAAAGAGAACTGCATGTCAATATCCTTGATGAACATAGGTGCTAAAATTCTCAACAAAATCCTAGCAAACCTGATCCAACAACACATCTCAAAAATCATTCACCATAACCAAAGTAGGCTTCATCTTCGGGATGCAGGGTTGTTTCAACATCTGCAAGACCATCAATGTAATTAAATACATCAACAGATATAAAGACAAAAACTACATGCTTATATCATTAGATGCAGAAAAAACTTTTGATAAAATCAGCACCCCTTCCCAATAAAAACCCTTGAACATCTAGGTATAGATGGAACATGTCTCAAACTAGTAAGAGCAATCTACCTGAAACCCACAGCCAACATACTGCTAAACAGACAGAAGTTGGAACCATTTCCCTTGAAAACTGGAACAAGACAAGGATGTCCGCACTCACCCCTCCTGTTCAACATAGCATTGGAAGTCCTAGCTAGAGCAATCAGACAAGAGAAGGAAATCGGGGTATCCAAATAGGAAAAGAGGAAGTCAAGGTATCCCTCTTTGCAGACAACGTGATTCTATACCTCGAAAACTCAGGAGAATCTGTCCAAAACCTACTTGCACTGACAAAGGACTTTGGCAAGTCTCAGGGTATAAAATAAATATGCAAAGGTCAGTTGAGTTTCTGTACACCAACAATAAACAAACAGAAACCCAAATAAAAACACAGTCCCATTCACAATAGCTACATACACACACACACACACAAATACCTTGGCATCTTCCTAACCAGAGAACTCAAAGACCTTTACAATTTTCTAATTTTCTATAATAAGTTGGAATTGAACTTTTTAAAATGCTTTATCTGAATTTATGGACACAGTCACATATTCTCCTTGTTACGTAAATGTGATAAAAGCATT
>CAUYQG010076654.1:0-10137 GCA_963574415.1 Tarsius wallacei | reverse complement strand
CGGAGGAACTAAAATCATGCTATGGAAAAATATACCTGAGCACACATGTTTTTTGCAGCACAATTCACAATAGCAAAAATATGGAAACAAATGTGCTACCCATCGAAAGTGGACTAGATAAAATAAATGTACATATACAGGATGGAATATTATGCAGCCATAAAGAAAGACAAAATTAGGAACTTTGCAACAACTTGAACGGATTTAGAGTCTATCATACTGAGTGATCTATCACAGAAACAAAGAACTGAGTACCATGTTCTCAATCATAAGTGGACCCTCAACACCTATCATAATACTACAAGAAAGGAATTGGTAGTAGTGGGACACTGCCAAGAGAGGGAAGGAGGGGAGGATACAACTTCAAGAAGCGTGCATGATCCCATTCCAGGTGAAATGAGGTCCAATGGGAGCCCAAACTTTACCTGTACGTAAACAAATGGACCCAATTCTGACTTGTACCCCATATCTTTAAAGTAAAAAAAAATTAAAAGAAAGTTATTTAAGATACCCTGAATGCTACTAAATGATGCTTCTACTGGCTTTATTACTATTCATACTTCCTATGTCTATGTCTGACTTTATTTTACTAATTATCATAAAATTAATACATGCTTATTAAAGAAAATCAAGATTTGACTGAAATGTGCTAAATATCCCATATCCCCAACCTCAAAACTTTTCTTACCCTTTGCAAGAGATAATTACTAATAATTTTGAATTATATTTTCATTATCAATACAAACTATGCAACTTATATTTCTTCTTTATGTTTTGAGAATTCAAATAACTCATAAATTGACCAGGTAAAAAGTAAAAGGTTGTCATTCACAGATATCCCTTTTCATTTACTTATCTACTGTCACTGTCACTACGTATCTTTTCTTCCACTTCCTTAAGATGCCAAAATCATCATAGTGGCATCTGTCTAAATATATAAACTTACGTTAATTTTGAAAAATATTTGAAATTTTTTGGAGGGTAGTTTAATGTAACTATCTAACTGTTCACTCTGCAAGAAGTCATAATTAAGGATTGTGTTAGTATGCCGGTGGTACCCAGGAAATAGAATCAAATGTGTAAGATCTAATTAAGGTTGAATCTATAACTAGGTCCTTAACTCTGGCTGCATGTGACTTTAATTTGGAAAGCTTGTAAAGACATAAGCATATACAGACACACATACACATGTATACACACACACACACACACACACACACACACACACACGCTCAGGGTATTAGCACTGAGTTTGGTATGTCCTATGCCAACTATGCAAAAGAAAAAATGAGATAAATGGACAAAATTTTTAGGCAAATAGTCATGATTTCCACAGAAACAGATACTTTAGTGCTCTAGAGGTGAAGTAAGAATTATGATTGGGCAGTGCCATACAGAATAAAGGTACCCTTTCTTATCAAACTTTCAGTTAAAAATTCTGACCAGTGGAATGGAATGTAACTTTCTAGAAGGATCTAGTTATCAGAGTCCAAATAGGTGTGGAATTAAGCAATGTTCTGGGAAACATTAGCCTAGGAAAATGCCCCGGAAGCAACACCAACAACAAACAAACAAAAACAACAACACATGGGAAAGGGAACAGTTCTGTGGTCTAATATGTTTGAGATGTGCTGAATAACTCTCCCTACCATGGATGATACATTGCACATCTGCACATTAGCGTGTGACATCCGAGAGGCCCTGTGATGGAGAAACCTGGTGACGTATGTTTTGTTTTGTTTTTAAATCCAGTCTTTCTCAAATATAAGTATCCAACAAATATTTTATTGAAAACCGTCTTGAGCCAAGCATTGTTCTAGGTATTATGAATGAAAAGAAATAAAGGTTCCTGCTTTGGTGGGGGACGTCTTATAGCAGGATAAGGTCAATAAAGAAGTAAATAGTCATCAAATGAGAGTAGACCACCATGCCCCACCCCAAAATAATGAGGAATGTGGAGAAAATAAAACAGGAAGATAAGATGTGGAGAGTGCTAGGTAAACAACTTTAGAAACTGTGATTTTAAAAGGCCTGTCTTGGCGGTAATATTTTGACCAATATCTGAAATGACAAGAGGAGCGGGTTGTGCGAAGATCTGGGGAAGGAACTTTCAGAGCAAAATCAGCTGCTGGTGCAAAGGCCTTATGCAGGACTGAGCTTGGTTTTTTCAAGGAGGTCTAATGTGGCTAAAGCATAATGGAGAATGCTGTGTATGTCTGGGTAAGAAGCATGGATTTTGTTCTAAGTGATAAAGGAAGAAGTGGGGCTCCAGAGTTTACCCTTAAAAATCTTACTGCTCTGAGGGGCAGATACTGGATTTGCTGGTGAAGGTGGTGGCAGGAACAAGAGAACAGAAAGACCAGGAAGAGGCTATCAAAGCAGTTCTGGTGAGAGAGAGAGAATCTTTTGTTGAACTGGATGGTCATAGTTGAGATGAAGAAAATTGCTCGAGTTTTTAATATAATTTGGAGGTTGTGGTGTATTGAGATGAGCCACAGTGTGGCTGTGGTGTATTGAGCCTAAAAATTCGGTGTATGGGGGCGCATAGGGTGGAGGCAGGAAGGAGACGATTGACAAGGGGAATCAAATTATTTAGACTATAAAGCATCCAATCTTTTTTGAATGTATTAGAAAATATTGTGAATACTAGTAAAGGTGGATGTGTGAGGTAGAAAAAAAAAGCAGGCAAATGAACAGACTCCCTGGGTATTGGTGTTTCTAATGTATTTGCCTGTTCCTTGTGTAATCCACCTGAGGTTGACCTTATTTGTTGATCCAGTCATGGAAGAGGTAGAGGAGGAGAGGGGGATGAAGAAGGGTAGAAGGAGAGGAAAGAGAAGTATAAAAAAAGGAAAAGGATTAAAAGGAAGAGGAGAGAGTGGAGGAAGAAGGATGGTTATGACATTGAGGAGGAGGGGAAATAAAAATAAAATGTAAATTATTGAGAACAACTTCTGCTTCATGCTGACTTCTCCATATATAAAGTCTTATAGTGTGTCATACAGGAGAAAATAAAAGTCGCTTTGATGTTGGGTGCTGTAGAATGCGGGTTTTACAAGTTATCTATGTGTTAGGCAGATGCATCTGATATTGTGAAAGAAATGTAGCTCCTGTTTTACCCATTTAAGAGTTTTACAAACACCTGAGGTCTTTTTGTTTGTTTGTTTCTCCTTTTCTTATCTTTAATTTCCTCATCTGTACTTTGACTCTGCTAGTTTAGCGTCATTCTAGCTTTCAAATTTTGAAGTCTGTAAGACTAATTACAGGTCATTCTAAATTATTATTGCTTCCAATTCCCCTTAATATTTTTGAATGTGTGTATCCAGCAGTGTGTCAATGAACTTTAATAACCTGTTATCAGAGTGTAATTCCAATCTGAATGTTGGGTGATACTTTTCTTTATCTTACTGAGTATGATGATAAAGCAAAACAATTGAAACACATCATAATTTTACTCATTCATCAATGAGGTGAGCCACTTCTTTGTTTAATGGGAATGGTGGAATTTAAACTACTCTTAATAAAAAGAAAAGTTTAGACAATAGTAACTTCTATTACTGGAGAGACATTATGACATTAACTGCTAATGTGATTTTCTCAAAGAAGATAAAACTTTCATAGTAAAGATCAAGTTATGCATTGCTCATAGACATTGTAGGTGACACAATGAAACAGATATTCTCCAGATACGTTTATTTTCTTCTTTCCCTTTTCTTCTAGGGATTTTTAGGAAATGCAAATGCAGACAGTGTTGTGTATTATAGACTCCAGCCTTCTGTCAAAGCCAGATTTCTGCGCTTCCTCCCTTTGGAATGGAACCCCAAGGGCAGAATTGGAATGCGAATCGAGGTGTTTGGATGTGCATATAGTAAGTGTTTGTTTATCCAACACGCTGACATAGTTATCAAAGGAGATGTTTTAAAAGCCAAACTGCAAACTGAAATGAACTTTTTAGCTATGTGAAGAAATACAAAAATAGCAATGATTTTTGTGGTAAACTTTTTGCATGTGTGCCTACACATGTCAATATTGACTTTAGTGTTTAATATTTCAATTTAGACACAGAAGTACTTTAAGATAGATAGAAATAGAAATAGATACATATTTGAAGATATATGTGAATGCATGTATTCAAATCTAATATTATTACTAGAGCCTAACCTTCAAATATTAGAGCTTCTACCCATTGGTTATATTTGATGATGTTATGTTTCACTTAGATACCCTAAACTTAACAAAAGAGACGAGTGTTCCATTTAGTATAATCAGTCATCTGTTATGAAACCAAAAAAATGTTTTTCTCTTTAGCCTAAAAATAATGTGCTATGTAATTCACTTTTAAATATGCTATGTCCTCAGTGTAAATTAATAGAAAAAGTAAAAACCTCTGCCAGAATATAAAATGTGTTTGAAATACTCTCATATAAAAAAGATAGAAACCACAGATTTCACTTAGTCTCCTCTTAATGAAGCATTTTATTATATCTTTTTGTATGGAAGGACCTAAGAGTTATTGATAGTCCACCTCAAGCCACATCATCCTGTGAGATACTCTTCTATTATAGAACAATGAGTTAGTTAGTATGATCTACAATTACCAGATGAACAGTGTAAAGTTTGAAGAGATTCAATAATTTGCCCAAAGCCTCACAATTAATACATGAAAAAATCTAGGAAATAACTCAGGACTGTTCAATGTCACTATATCATATTTCTTCTAGTCAACACTTTTTTTTTCTTTTTAGCCACTAAAGCTTTTTTCACACATATTACTTTGTGATGTAAGCCAAGTTGGGTTCTGGTTCACTCTATTTACATAAAAGGAAAATATGACATAAAGAGGTCAATCAGCTTACTAAAGTTGTCTAAATTGTGTCAGACAGAAAGACCATGTTGTACGGATTGCACAGGTCTCCTCTTATATTTAGGGGTTCCCTGAACCCATCTCTGCCATAAACAAACATGTTCTTTCCAGGGTCTAGAAATAATAATAGAAGTACCATTAATAATAATAGTAGTAGCAATAGAACTAACATTAATAGTATTAATTTCTTTAACTCTAAAAACAGCAAATAGTGCTTGAGTGCTTATTATATGCTCTATAGTAAGTAGCTTATGATTACTCAATATAGCCCAGATAAATATCACTAGATAACTACTCCAGTTTCCCACATTGCAAATGTGGGAGCTAAAGTTAGAGAAGTTGACTTGCTCAAGCTACAAAAACAAGAAGTAGCAGAGCTAGGTGTGTAGCCAAGACTGCCAAACTCCAGAACTCCAGAACACAAGCTCATGTTCATACTCCCTCCAGCTGTTGGATCACAGAGATAAGTCAGTGGGCAGGTAGATTCTTATTTTTACCCAACTTAACTTCGCTTCCTTGTCCTCATTGATCCAGCTTAGCTGCTCCATTTTAGCTTCTCACTTCACAATGATCACACTTGAATAAAATCATCCACTAAAAGAATTCCAATCTCAACTAAGATTCTGGAAACTACAACCTGGACCAGTCGGTCTTATTTCTCTTTGGCGCATAGAGTTTGGCATAGCTCATACCACAATGGTGGACAATTAGTGAAACAAATTTCAAAATGCCTCAAGCTTATAGTTACGTTCTCTACTTATTCAGAACATCCACCTTGCAAAATATTTGTCACAGCATAATAATAGCTAACAGTTATTGTACATGTAATATGGTTGTTTGTATAACATACTAATTTAATCCTCAGAACCAACCATTTATTAGGGAGTAAACTGGGTCTTAGAAAAATTAAGCAATTTGTGCAGTATCACACACTTAGTACACATTCAGTCTAGGATGTAAATTAAACATTAGTTTAATGAGAATATTAAGGCTGTTTCGCTGAAATTATTGCATCACTTATAATACTAATATGATAGTGACTGCTGAGATACTGGTTCTCTTGAGTTATCTGCTGTGGTGTAACTAATAATAACGCAAATCTCCCCCTACTTTTCTTGATCTGCAACTCAGATCAAGAGTTGGAATGTTGTTTTTGCTGTGACTTAATTTTCTTAGGGTACACACATCGTTCACATCTTTGGTCAATCTTCTTTTCATATCACCAGAAGATAACCCAAGAATGAATTGGATGCGCGTACTTTATGGGAATGTCTTTTTATCAAATTGACCGTAATTCCTTGATTTCACCATAATAATTACACTTACGTTCTTCACTGATTCATAACATCAACATTGCAAAATATGAATTCATTAAAACATGATACGATATGGCCATCATTTGTTGACCAGTTAATATGTGTTAGAGACTATAAAGAACGGGCATTTTCTGATTTAGTCCTAACAACACAGTGAAGTAAGCATGTGAATGTCATAATTTTATGCAGGAGTCAGAGGAGAAAATTGGATGCACATGTCTATTGAATGAGCCATACACCTTGCTCTGGGTTGTCTGGCACAGAAATACCTGGACTACTGTCTTTCCCCACCCTTAGAAGGAAGTGCTGCTACTGCTAACAGCACAAGCATCCAGCTGTAAGAGTTTGTCTGCAGTTCTGTTGAGTAGCAAAATTCTCTTGAGTAGCATCCAAGATCAGATTGGACTTTCTCCAGACACACAAGGCCATTCTCCTGTAATCACTATAAAAAGAAAAAAAAAGCATTGTTGGGAGTGGACAGAGTCTCTTTCCCGGATCACAGCCACAAGACATCTATCCACGCTCAATGAAGTAGGTCTCTTCTGAGCTTGAGGAAGGCCTAGGGGATTGCACACAACCAGCCAGTCTCTCCTGTGCCTTACCACCTGCACCAAGTTAATATGACTCTTAGGTGGGCTTTGCCTGAGCCATTCACTCAGGAGTGCTGCGTCAGAGTGCTTCATTTCCCCTGACATGGAAGAAAGTGAACCTTATATAAATTAGGAACTTTTTTTTTTTTTTTGGAGTTAGAGTCTCACTCCATCGCCCAGACTGGAGTGCAGTGGCATGCTCCCGGCCACCGCAGCCTCGATCTGCTAGGCTCTGGCGATCCTTCCGGAACTAGTTCCAAGTAGCCGGAACTATAGGCGCGCGCTACCGAGCTTGGCTAATTTTTAATTTATTGTAGAGATGAGGTCTCGCCAAGTTGCCCGGGTGGGTCTCGAACCTGTGGGCTCAGGCAATCCACTTACCTCGGCCTCCCAAAGCGCTGGGATTACAGGCTGAGCCACCGAGCCCAGCCAGAAATTAGGAACTTTGTTCAGGATAACACAACTTTTATTAGATCAGATCTTGAGTTTAAAATCAGATCCATCACTTTCCGAAGTCAGTGCACTTGACGACTGTATGCATCATACATATATTCACATTTTAAGTATTTATTGGTACTTGCTAAAAGAGATCTCTATTAGCTATTGGGTATGGGGAGAAATTATAAAATAATATACATTTTAAAAATGAAGATGGGTATGTGCAATGTTGGAAACATTGTACAAACAATGCAGAATATTGTAGCATGTAAAGGATAAAATGATTGATAAACT
Organism: Tarsius wallacei; assembly: GCA_963574415.1. Taxonomy (NCBI): domain Eukaryota; kingdom Metazoa; phylum Chordata; class Mammalia; order Primates; family Tarsiidae; genus Tarsius; species Tarsius wallacei. Next base: position 2,635 of record CAUYQG010076654.1, on the reverse strand, counting down.
GAGATTAGTGTAAGGAAGTTTATACCAGTAGGCTTTGAAACTAAGACGCACAATTTTCACATATAAATCTGAGAGGGTAATTCCAGTAGAAGGGGTTTGCCCCAGTCCAGCAAAGGAAAGGGGATTACCAGAATTATCTGTCTGTATTTGAGTATGGACCTTCAGACTGAAATGAGGGCTAGAGATTGGAGAGTCAAATCTGAAGGCAGTAGCTCTTTAGAAACTTTTTACTCTTGTTCATGCAAGTGACAGTGGGACTCTAGACTAGAGTAACAGCAACCAGTATAGAGGGAGGTAGGCAGATTCAAAATATGCTGAAGACATTGAGTGAAGAGACTCAGTCGTTATATGTGAATTGACACTGAGTTATCAAATCTAAATAACTGTCTGGAAGGTGGCATCATTTACTTAGATGAGCACAGAAGGATAAATAGATTCTGGAAGGGAACAGAAGAAGTCACTAATCTTGTTGTTGACTCATTAAGGTCAAGAGTCTGTGAAATATTGAAGGTTGGAAGGTTGGAACTCCAAACTCTCCGGGATGAAAGTATAGAATTAGGACCTATATAAATATAGTCACGAGTAGTAAATCAAAAAGTGTTTGACATAGGATGTAAATTCAAGGATAGCTTAATGAGACTATTGCACCACTATTAATAATAAAAATATAAAGTGCTATGCTTGAAGAACTACTCATGTCTTGAAAAATGGGAATGCATTTTTGCCATAATATAAGCAGGTCCTTTGTACTATTTTTCAGGTAATGTAAATATTTTTAAGCAGATCCCTCTTGTTCCTAATACCTATGTTTTCTGAAGGTACAGATGCAAGCTAATTCTGTGATTATTCCAGGAAAATGGTTATTGTGAGAACCACACATAGTTTTATTGCCCTCTACCCCAAAAATGAGTTAGAGCAATAACTTGTTATGAAGGAACATCAAGTGAATGGAAAATCCATATCAAAGAGCATGTTCTACTTTTATGTCAGTAAACTTGAAGTTGTTTCCTGAGTAATGAGAGAAGTAGAAGCTAAATTTTGTGAGATCTAAGGACAAGTATAACTTTCAGATATCTTGACCATAGCAGCTGTGAACATGTTTATAGATCTAGAGAAGAGATGTATGGAAAGAAATAACTAGTGGAAGAAAGAAAGGAAATGAAAAGAAAATATTTGACAGTAAAGAAACTTAACTAAATGTCCCAAAGAAAAGTAAACTGGTAAACAAAGGTAAGGGAAGGAAAATAAATGAGTGAAAGTGAATGTATCTGAGATGCCCCTAGGAGGTAGCAATTAAACCACAGGAGATAATGTTCTTTAATTGTGGATGAATTGCTGAGGCAATTGTCCTTATTATAATTGTAAATTTCTTTTCTCTAGTTCTGGTATAGAGATTCTCATTTTGTAACCCATGATCTCCTCTTTCTTGTCCCCAACAGAATAAGGAGAACATCCAACTGTCAGGCCATACTGAACTGTTTCAGTTTCTTTGACAGGCCATGGTTTTATGATTTTTCTAGCTGTAGGGTTTTTTTGCATGATGCCTAGGGCAACCACCATATGCCTGGCCTTTACTTCTCTACTTAGATAACTCTCTTACTCTTACTCATCCTCTTTTCTCAACATATAAATCATTGTTTCTGACAACTTTCTTGATACTCTATGCTCAAATCGGAGACCTTTCTACCCATTTATAGAATACCCTTTCTTCTCCAGATCATAGCATGCCCACATTATACCGGCTTGCAACCAGACTTTCTTTTTCTGTTATTAGTCTTCTGGATAGATACATGAAAGAATGGAGACAGGCTTGGTGAGCCTCAGTAATACTTTCTCCAACATCCTAGTGGTGTATTCAACCTGTTAAAGATCAAGAATAGGGCACAGGGAGAAATGAGAAAAGACCAGACAAGAGCAAAGGTATAGAAGTATTAAACTATTCTGTTTAATTACTTAAATGCAGACTGTTTAAAAGAAAATTATAGGTTATATTTAATAACTTGGATATAAGCCAATAATATAAAATTTATTAATTAAAAAAATAGGAATCTGTATTACATAATGCAAAAAATATTGAAAGTTGAAATTACATACTACCATTAGTAGATTTAAGTTTAAAACATATAACTAGTAATTATAAGAATGCAGCATGAGAAACAAAGATATTCTCCTATGTAAAAAAAAAAAAAAAAACAACACTAAAAGAGAGCTAGGTAGTAGTTTGCTGTTTATTCAGAATGCTGATTTCTCATATCATATGTCTGGTTAGGAAAAAAAATAAAAAGCAGTAAATTTGTTAGATTTACTAAAAGAAGAGTTATAATTGAATACAGTACTAATTGTTTAGCAATTCCCACATGCTAAATCCTAAAAACTTGACTAAAGTGAATTAGATATGTGAGAAATGAACTCACATGTCCAAATCAAAGGATGGACATGGAGACACGGAGTGCAGCAGAAGCGAGACTTTAATGGTGGTCTTGGAAGATCGGGTGTCTGGTGGGCAGGCACAGTGGAGCTGTTACAGTTAGCATATTTGTAACCTAGAACACAAGTCTCTCCCCTGTTCTCCCATAGGCTAGGCTTTCCAGAGGTCACAACCCTTTGCCTACATGGCACACATTGATTGGGTCAC
>CAUYQG010076650.1:0-24867 GCA_963574415.1 Tarsius wallacei | reverse complement strand
ATCGTGTAGGTAAAATGTGGGTACCCTTAATTATGTTATACCTCCCCAACAGTGTCCTGCTACTGCCAATCCCTTTCTTATAGTATTTTGGTAAATGTTCAGGGTCCGCTTATGAGTGAGAACATGTGACACTCAGTTCTTCGTTTCTGTGATAGGTCACTGAGTATGATAGACTCTAAGTCCATCCAAGTTGCTGCGAAGTTCATAATTTTGTTTTTCTTTATGGTTGCGTAATATTCCATTGTGTATACGTACCACATTTTCTTTATCCAGTCCATTTTCAATGGGCAGCATGGTTGGTTCCATGTTTTTGGTATTATCAATAATGCTGCAATAAACGTGCATCTTTTTTATAGTGTGATTTGACTTCCTCTGGATCTATTCCCAGAAGAGGGATTGCTGGGTTGCATGGAAGGTTTTCTTATTTCCCTTTGTGTTTTTCATTGCAAAAGTTCAGTTCTGCAATGGTGGGAAACAGTCCTATCATCTCAAAGAGACTTGAGCTCTGTCCCAAGAAAATTTGTCTGCCAAGTTCAACCAGGCAGAAGGAACAGGGATGCGGGTGGAAGAGCTTGAGAAAGGTGGCTTCTGCTGGTGTGAGTCCACGTGGTTCGTCCCCTGTGGCCAGTGGAGCCGTGAGTGCCAGCGCGTTCACTCGCCCCAGCTCACCCCTCAGTGGGCTCCTTTGCTGGCGAGCTGGCGTGAAACAAACAGGGATGCCTGGGAAATGCCTTTTCAAGAAGGGTTGCCAGGGTGACTGAAACGCAGAGCTAGTCATTAACGCTCACTGATGGCACAAAAGGGTTGCGACTTTAAAGACTGAACTGGCCAAGTTGAAGAGGGCGGTCTGGTGTGGAGGACAAAGCCAGGCTCCACTACTCAAGACTTCGGTGACCTTGGAGGACGTCCCTTCCCCTTGCTGGGCCTCCCTATTTGTTAACGGAAACAGTTCCCTCCTTCACTCAACAAATACTTATGGAGTTTCTACTGTGTTCTGGGCACTGCTGGACAGATAAACTCTTGTGTTTTACAGTGAAACCATTCTGTGAAGTACCTCTCTGTAACCTCAAATACGATGAACTAGGTGGCAGGGGCAGATGGACTGCATTGTTTTCGTCTGTGAAATTAACAGACAGCATAAAGTGTGACACATCAGATGCACTCTGGAAACATTCGGTGTTCTTTTAAATAATCCTTTTTGGCTGTCTTATTTTCTAAAATGTTTGTGTACTAGTCTACTGACTGAGGTTTTCCTATTGATTATTTTTGTCATTTACTATGGTATTTAGAAGCGCCTTGTTTAATCTCTAAATATTTGCAAATTTTTGCTTGTCTGTTTTGAGGTGCTGAGTTCTAAGGTGTTTCCTTGGTACTCAGGAACACAGCCTGCCGGTGCTGTGGTGCTTCCTGTCAGCTCCGGAAGAGACTTGCCCTACCTATGCACAGCCCAGCTCGGGACCAAGGGTCCACAGAGACTTCCTATGCAGTGTCTGGGCGCTCCTGCTGGAATAGTGCCCTTCCCTTAAGCCCTCTAACCTGAAGACTCCAGGGACACCCGTGACCCTCAGGTCTAGTCTCTGCCCCTCAGCTCAGCGGGACTGCGGCTCTCTCCCTGGGCTCTATCTCCTTGGGACGTGTGGATCCCTGGGGGTTCCCTATGGCCGACATTTGAGAAAGCATTGAGCTCATGACGTGTTCCTTCTTTGCTAGCAGTCCGATCTCCTCCAGAAAATGTGTCGTATATTTTGCAAGGTGGCAGAGTTGTTGACAGTTGTAGGGGAGAGAGAACAGTCTGGGTAGAACCCATGCTCCGTTGTGGACAAATCCAAAGCGTCATTTTTAAATTAAATTAAATTTAATTTGCTGATATTAACATAAGAAAGTGGTTCTGAAAATTTAGGGCTTAAAATCTATGTTTTTAAACTTAACATAAAGTACTTATTTTATTTTTACTAGAGCCATCTTTATAGGCTTTTAATTTAACATTTCTTTGCATTTCAAATTGTGATTTATGTTTATAAACTTAAGAGTAAAAAATTATTGAGTCATCATTTTTCTCTCTTTGTGAGCTTCTGTCACTCTGAGCAACTAAATTGTATCTGCAATTGCTATACAAAACTTCTTTCTAACAAGGAATGAATAGTGCTTTTTACTTCATGCTTTTCAATAACACAAAGAACTAGTTAAGAGTGATGAACTTGCTACATAAGATCAGCTATAATTGGCTTACGAATTGGTTTGCTTAAACACAATGCTGTCATCTCACTGGACAAACAATATCCTGATAAAGCTGTGATGTCACAGGTTGCAACTCTCATCGCCTCTCAATCAGGTGATGGCTTGAGTCCCTTAGTAATACGTTAAGGGTGCTCCTGTTGGTATGTTCTTACAGATTCATGTATGATTTTGCACATTTTGCGGAATCTCTTCTGTGTTTCGTGCTTGTTCATGTCAGATATGCCAGATAATTCTGTTTCAGACAAGCCATTACCTGGTATCTGTGTTAAAAGTCTAACTCCAGAGACTTCTCAAACTTTTTCTAATTCCTTAAAGCACATCCATTATGAACAGTCTTCACTTACTGCATTAAAAAAAAAATCTATTCTTGTTTCTACTGCCCATTTCATATCTCCATACAAATGCTGAAAATTGAGGGGTTATTTTTCCTCTCCAAAGTATACTCTGCAAAGTTACTTTGCTTTAGCTCCTTATTATCTGGAAATAGCTTCCAGCTTCCTTCTGTGGTAAGAAGGAGGCTCAGGCTGCTTGACTTTTGATGAAAACACACACACGCGCACACACACACACACACACACGAGTTTATGCAATCTGAAAAAGGTCTCTTTCACTTGGACAAAGATTATTGACTCGATCCTCAATTCCTGTGTCACATTGTTAAAATAATTCCTAAATGTAACCTTCTCAGGTTTTGTCTTTAGTTATTTAGTACTCATTTAAGATGGTATAGATGAACTTTGTAACACATCCATTTTGGAAATCTGGAAGCTTTTGTTTTTCTTCCTTATTGATTCTTTCACATATTTCAAACAGGTAAAACTGCTAAAGCTGTGAATTCTGGGTAGATGAGGTTTTATTCTGTCTTTCACTCACTTGTATTGATTGATCAACCAGCTAGAATTTAAAATTATAAATGCTATTATTTTGGGGAAAGAAATCATGCTTCATATTCTGGAGGATACAAAATAAGCAAATTTTCTGCCCTCACATTACTCAAAGAATAGATGGAAAGCTCAGGTGTAGTTACAAGCAAAATTAAATGACAATTAACATTTTTGAAATGCAAGAAGTAGAGGAAACTTTGTGAAAAACAAATGATTGGGCAGGTAATGTGGGCAAATTAGAAGAGAAATTGAGGATAGGCGTTGGTGAAGAATCTTTTCCTAGACAGATTGTGAAAAGATCAAGGGAAGATTGTAGAATCTTTATGTACTTATAACCTACAAATCTTGATGCTTAAACTCCAAGATTGTGCTTATAAGCGAAGATTTAGAAAGCTCTTTATTCTGTGAAATACAGTAACTCGTGTTGTCTAATTTAATGTCCTATGTCCCTCCTGTTTACTCATAACAGACCATTCCTCTGTCCTTTTTCTCAACAGGGGACCTCAAGAGCCCCAATTTTACACTTCCCTTATCGTCATCTCATTGTGACGCTGTCCAAGGTGCCCTTGAGACCAATAACAGGACTGGTTCCTTATTTTTTATTTATTTATTTATTTATTTTTAAAGATATGGGGTACAATTCAAGGTTAGGTATACAAACATTGATTATGCAGGTGCCCCTGTTGATGAGGTATGCCCCTCCCTCCCCTAGAAGTTTCCCTCAACTGTCAGTCCCACCCTCTTCCCCTGACAGTTTTCCACTACTGCCCATCGCTTTCTTATAGCATTACAATTGTTCAAGATCATCTTATGAGTGAGAATATATGGAACTCAGTTCTTTGTTTCTGTGATAAATCACTGAGTATGATAGACTCCAAATCCATCCAATTTGCTGCAAAGTCCATATATTTGTCCTTCTTTATGGCTGCATAATATTCCATTGTGTATACATACCACATTTTTTTTATCCAGTCCAGCTTCGATGGGCAACATGGTTGGTTCCATATTTTTGCTCTTGTGAATAGAGCTGCAACAAACATACATGTGCAGGTATCTTTTTCAAAGAATAATCTGAGTTCCTCCGGGTATATTCCCAATAGGGGAATTGCTGGGTCATATGGAAGGTGGGATTGGCAGTTGAGGGAAACTGCTAGCGGAGGGAGGGGCATACCTCATCAACAAGGGTACCTGCATAATCAATGTTTGTATACTTAACTCTGAATTGTAACCCACATCTTTATAATTAAAAAAAAAGAAGAAGCATCTTTAAAAAAAAGAAGAAAGAAAAAAAAGAAACCATCAAGAGAGCAGAGAGCCCACAGAATGGGAGGGTTAAGTTTCAATGTAAATTTTGGAGAAAACACATTCTAACCATATCATATACATACTTGACACCGTGCTTTTCACAAGTTTTAGCAGTTTAATATTTGTAAAAAAGAAACTTCTTAGATCAATTAGTTTAACATGGTTTTAAAAAGCCATCTAGACACAAAACTTCTTAGATTATCTGATACAACTTTTTGTCTAATAGACCAGAAATGTATGGAGAAAAGTTCTGACATCTTAAAATAATGTCACTACTTTTTGAGATAATTTGAATTCAATTCCAAATTTTAAAACAGCTGTCCTAAATTCAGATTATAGTTTTGACAACAGCTAATTTGGTGACTATGATGTGTAATTTAAGTTTTCTCACTTATGAAATAATTGTAGACTATCACATAAGATGTTGGAAAGAACAAATAAATTGATAAATGTTAAAATATTAAGATAGTGCTTGAAAAATATTGTGCTAGCAATTTTCTTGCTTTCATTTTGGCAAATGACAAAAATAAAGTACATGCATAAAATATTTTCAAATAATATATTTAACAAAATATTTATGTATTAACTGATGTTCAACTTGTGGAAAACATTAAATTATATAGTTATATAAAATATGTTTTTATATTTGATATCAAAATTGATACAATTTATAAAAACGTAAACACTAATTTATTGAGAAGCTCTTATAAACTATATATGTATATAGACACATAAAATCACAACTGAGATATTCAGGATTTGAAATAGTAGATATATAAGATAAAATATTAAAATATAATGAAGAAGGAAGAAAGGAGAATGCAGTTGAGTTTTGTATATTTTTTATAAAGTTTGAAAATCAATCTTTTAATTGGATTATTTAATCCATTCAAAATTTAATGTTACCATTGATATAGTTGTATTTTTCTGTCCACATTGTTACCATTATTATTTTGTATAATTATACATCATTTACAAAATCTTATATAAAAATAGAAATCAAATACATATTTATAAATTTTCCTGTATCATCCTTCTTATTTACTATTTCTAGTTCTTTGTAATTGTTTCTGTGGATTCAGATACCTTTAGTATCATCCTTTTGTTCCTTTTTTTTTTTTTTTTGAGTTGGGGGCGCCCTCCGTTGCCCCGACTGGGGGGCAGAGGCCGCTCCTGGCCACCACAGCCTCGACCTGCTGGGCTCTGGTGATCTTTCCGCCTCAGCTCCCAAGTAGCCGGAATTACAGGCACACGCTACCATGCCCGGCTGATTTTTTAATTTATTGTAGAGATGAGGTCTCGCTCAGTTGTCCAGGCTGGTCTCGAACCCTCGGACTCAGGCAATCCACTCACCTCAGCCTCCTAAAGCGTGGGATTACAGGCTGAGCCACCGAGCCCAGCTTATCCCTTTATTCCAATACGACTTTGTTTCTACCTACCTTCTTTGTGCTGTTACTGTCAAATATATTAAATTTCTATATGAACAATGCAATATAATTATATACAAATTGTTTTTTATAACTTTTTTAAATCAGAAGAAAAGGAAATAAAAAAATTATATATATATATATATATACACATATGTGTGTGTGTGTGTATATATATATATAATGTATTTTAAATTAATAATTATCTTGACTGGTGCTCATTGTTTGGTATAGATTTAAATTTCTAAGTTTGTTGCTTTCAGCCTGATAATTTATTTTAGTATTTTTTTAAAGGTGCAGCTGAGGCTTGTTGGTTTTTCTGCTGTTTACTGGTTTATTTGATTAGTGGCATGGCTGGATTATTTTCATGAAGTCTATTTCCTTGTTAGTAAAGCCTCTAGTGTTATTCCTCAATGGACGCAGTCTTGAACATACACAGGGTCTCTTGTGCTATTAATGGTTTCATATGAGCTATTTCACACTCTCTTTACTTCTTCTCTATTAAGCTGTCTGCCTGTGTTGGCATCACACCTAGCCGTCTGCAAACTGTCTGCAAACTGATTACTTTATTGTTTGTGACTAGTTCTTAGGACAATAATTATTACACTGTCATCTCATATTCACTTGAGCTTATTTTGTAAGTCAGTCTTTTTTTAAATCTATTTTTTAAAATAAGTTTTACTATGTGTATTTAAGATTTATAACATGATGTTATGAAATATATATCAGTCATAAAACAATTACCATAATCTGTAGATTGCCTTGGGTAGGATGGACATCTTAACAATGGTAATTCTTCCAATCCATGAGCATGGATTATTTTTCCATTTGATTGTGTCATCAACAAGGGTACCTGCATAATGAACATTTGTATACCTAACCCTGAATAGTACTCCACATGTTTAAAATAAAAAATTTTTAAAAAAACAATGACTATAGATATCTGTACTTCCATGTTCATTGCAGCGTTATTCATAATAGGCAAGATATAGAAACAATCCAAATGCCCATCAATGGATAAAGGAAATATGGAATATATAAACAATAAAACAGTGTTCAGCATTATTTTCTTTACTTTTTTTTTTTGAGTTGGAGTCTCACTCTGTCACTCAGGCTGGAGTGCAGTGGCATGCTCACGGTCACCACAGCCTCGACCTGCAGGGCTTGGGCAATTCTCCCGCCTCAGTCTTCCAAGTAGCTAGAACTACAAACACATACCACCACACCCAGCTAATATTTTTTGTGATTTATTGTAGAGACAAGGTTTCACCAGTTGCTCAGGCTGGTCTCAAACCCCTGGGCTCAGACCAATCCTCTTGCCTAGGACTCCCAAAGAGCTGGGATTACAGGCTGAGCCACCCACCATGCCTGACCTTGTTCAGCCTTAAAAGAAAAAAAGATTTTGTCATACTTTTAACATGGATAGAACTGGAGGTCAGTCTTTGAAAGTTTGTTTGTTTTTGTTTGTTTTTTTTTGCTTTCTTTTCTTTTTTCTTTCTAACCCAAAGTAGGGATCTTTTTAGCAGTGTTTAGCTAAAGAGAGGAACTGAGGCAAAATTAATATAACTCAAGAGTTTATTGGAACCAAGGTTGAGAACTGCAGCCTGGGAAACACTGAGAAGTATTCCAGAGAACAAAGGAGAGACTAGTGCTTTATATTTATTTGTTTGCTCATGTGTTTATTTTATGACAAATAAGGAGAGGGGTAAATACAAAAGCTGTTTGTCAGGAATTCTCATTTGTTCACAGAAATAGCATTTATTTGTAATTGTCTATACAATGTTGAAGTATAGGGTATGAGTTAAGGTGTGCATTGTATGGCATTTTGCGGTTAATTTATAGCTTTGGTGGTGATGCTCAGTCTAGAGTCTATATAGTTGGCAGCTTCAAAATGATTACTTAGCTTAAGGTGGGAGAGGGAGGGAGTCAAGAGTGGGAGGGAGAAGGGGGAAAGTCTTATTTCAATGACTTTCTGGACCAGGAAATTTAAAGGGGACTTACAGTCTTCAATTTTTTTTTTTTTTTTCTCAGTTATTTCTTTACCTTGTTGTCTCTGGTAAAACCAGGTGTCAAAGCATAGGGCTCTGTCATGAAGCTAATAGACTCTCTTTAATTGTTTGCCATTAAAATCTTTCTTGTTTTTCAGAGAACACTTAGGCTTAAACTTCCATACACTATATTCAAAATAAAGTCAGTTCTCTTGGTTTAAAAATGTAGTGTTCTCTGTTTTTGTGGCCCAATCTTTCACTTGGCAAAATTTCTGATCCACTGTTTTGGAGCTAGGATTGGAGGTATTTGTTTACTTATCTCACAATAACACACCTGGGATATAAGTGGGGTCCTAGAAAGAGAGGTTAGTCCCTTGTCTTCTGAATTTGGCCCTCCTGATGTATTAAGTAGATGAGCTGTAGTGAAGGCTATTGAAAAAGTGTTCTCAGTTTCCTTCACTTGGGTGGAACTTCACTGGGCCAGGGTATAAAGAAAAGGGAACCCATTTGCTCTCAGGTGTACTTACCTGGAATTTAGCTTCAGCATCAAGGAGTTGGAGGTGATGAGTGATGCTATTTCAAAAAGAGAGGGAGAGGGGAGAGAGGGAGGGAGGGGGAAGGGGGAGAGAGAGAGAAGACTTTCCTCTTGGCCACAGCTGCACAGAGTGAGTCTTCCCTCGTGTTGAGCAAAGGTAAGGGGAGAAAGAGAGTAAGCCATGGCTTAAATCTAGTTGCTTCTTATTCTTATCGAGTTTAGTAGATTTACCTTGAATTAATGTTTCTTTATTTGTTTTATGCTCTTAGGGCAATTTCCAGTGATTTTTTTAAATTTAATTTTCTCCAGTTTTGGTGTTCTGTTGGAGAGTAACTTCACAGAACTCCCTATACCACCAATTCAGATGTGTAAGCTTATGTTGTATTTAACTAACGTCAGCCATCACACAGAAACACAACAAAAGACACAAAAATCGGTAAAGAAGTGTAGATAATTCCAAACAAACTCACTTCAAAATAAGCTAAAACTAAACTTCCTTGTGACATACAAGAAACATTACCTACATAAATAACAACACAATTCTAAAAATGATTTCTGTGACAGACAATGGCAGTAGGAGTATGGATATCTTCTTTTAAGGTTTTATGCTCTCCATTTTCCCTTTACTTATGCTACATGCAGCATTTAAACATCTTGTTGCCATAGTTACTGATATTAAAGCAAACATATAGAAGAGATTCAGAAATGGAACTCTAAGGTAAAAAAATATATATTGTACTCAAAAAAAGAGTCACTACTGTGAAGGATACTTACATACAAAAAATTTTCCCTCTGGCATTGTATTATTTTTCTTCTCTGAAAAGATATAATGATTGAACTACATAATGCCCTAAAAGGTTGTAGGATTTAAATAACTTTATGCTATTTTCTTGAAAGATACATGTTTGGAAACAGCATGATATTTATAAATACATTTTGTATTAAAGTAAGTGCTGAGAGCACGAGAAATATATTGCATGGTAATAGAAAGCTTATTTATCCAAAACACAAATTATAAAATATTATTTTTCTCATGAATATATAAAGATAAATTCTAATAAATATTTTCAGTAGCAATCGCATTTATTTGTCAACTCAATGCTATCCAATTGACATTTCGTCAAAGAAAAATAAAATTCAGTACATAAACAGCATCTTCAAAGCTAGATTACCGTATGTGACTCTGCACAGTATGGTATCCCATTTTGTAAGGTCATTTTGAACTAAATGAAAAGGTAATAGCTGACCTGATATGGGATTTGATGTTACTCTTAACAGTATGATGCCACCTATTATATTGCAATAGATGCATCTTTTAAAAGGTTTTAAATTACTTTCTTTGCTTTTATTTTTGTCAAAAGAGCAATATAGAATACAAATGGCTTTTTTAAAACAATGTAAACATATCTTTAAAAATACCCAATTCTACAGCAATAAGCTGTATCACAGAACACATTAAAGTATTGCAGCTGACATCATTCCACTCAATTTTTGTCATTTGAATTCACATTAAACTTGAAATGTTTGAATTTATCAGATTTTCTGCACTCTGGGATTTATCAATATCTTGACAGACATATAGATACATAGAAAGATTAATACAGATAATGATATATAGATAGCATATGTAGATATAAATAATATAGTTATAGAAACACACATACACACACACACATACACACACACACACACACACACACACAGAGTGGAATGGTGTCTGGTTTCAGAAACCAAAGATAATAACTTTATTTATCTTGGATTTCACTCCTCTGTTTCCTGTAAAGCATACCATTTATTATACAGCTTAAGTACACATTAGATAATTAATTTGTCGAAAGAAATTTGAGCAGTTTAACAAACTTAGGACCAAATATTATTAAATTTAAAAAGAACCCTGCTTTACATTTATGAATTATCTAGAACTTGCAATGGTTTATTTTTTCAATAATACTCAATTTTAGATCTCCTATCATATCTGCATTTCTAAATTATATTATTATATATGTAATTGTGTATTATCAGCTCCATGATTCTTAGTAGAAATACAAAGACAGAATGCTTAAATTATTTCCTAAGACATCCATGAACTTCTTCTGCCCATCCCTGACCATGGATACACAAACTTGGAAAATTTAGTCTGAGTATCCACAAAGAATCCTCTTCACTCAGGTACTTATACCAAAAATCTGGGAGTGATTACTCATTCTTTCTCTCTTCCCTCACACACAATCAAGCACCACTTTTTAATTACACTCATAAAGTATTTTTCAAATTTATGTTATTCAGATAGAGTGTTGTGACACTAGTTTGAGTCAATGACTTCTCTGGCTTAAACCATTGCAATATCCTGAAAACGTATCTGCCCCATTCTTTCATGTAACTTTTCATTTGATTCATCACTGTCTATCAGGCAATTTTTAAAAAATATAATTCAGGTAAGAGTACATCCCTGCTAAAAATTTTGCAATGACAGTTCCTTTTCATTACAAATCCTTGCATTAAATGATGATAAATTTTATCTTCAAGCCTACTTCACTCAGTTTCCAGTCAGCTACTTCCATTTTCCATCACCAACAGGCTTATTCTCATTTCCAAAATTCCACATCCTCTTCTACCAGTCATGATTCCTTATCTTATTTCCATTGGCTATTTTTTCTTTATCTCTGTACCTTAAAATCACTTTCACAGAAAGTGCTTCTTACACTCCATAAAAGAGTAGGACTTTTGCTATACTTGCAATATAATAAAAATTCTAATATAAATTATTATTTTCATAAATCTAAAAACTATGTCTCTTTATGAGATTCCAAGCTCCTTCAAAGCAAATACAAGCTTTGTCTTGTTATACTTAATCCCTAGCATCCAAGATGACCATCTAATAATGAGAAAAAACTCAATAATATTTGTGAAATAAATGAATCAATCAATCAATATCATATTATTGGGGGTAAGAATAAGATAATATGTCAAATCAAACTACAAAATGGGAACATGTATAGAGTTCCTCTAGCACCCCCTCAATTATATTTATCAAGAAAGAAAATAGACAGCCTTCAGAATGGAAGAAAATATTTGCAAACTATATATCCGACAAAATATTGATGTCCAGAATTTTCAAGAAACTCAAACAAATCAACAAGAAAAATAAAAATAAAGTAGGCAAGTGACATGAATAGACATCTCTCCAAAGAAGATAGACCACTGGCTCAAAACATATAAAAAATGCTCAGCATCACTAATCATCAAGGAAATGCAAATTTAAATCACAATAAGATACCACCTTATGCCAGTAAGATTGGTCATTATTTTATTTATTTATTATTTTTTTAAGTGAGAAAGTAGGATTTATTGAGAAGACAGAAAAACTCCTGCAGTGGGAGGGGAGGCCATTATTTTAAACATCAGAAAACATCAGGTGTTATCATGAATGAGGTGAAAAGGAAACTCATATACTGTTGTTGTGAATGTAAATTAGTGCTATACTTATGAAAAATAGTATAAAGCTGTCTCAAAGAACTAAAGTAGATCTACCATTCCATTCAGAAGTCCCACTCCTTTGTATCTACCCAAAGGGAGAGAGATCATTATACAAAAAAGACACCTGCACCCACATGTTTATAGCAATGCAATTCACAATTGCAAAGATGGGGAATCAACCTAAATAATCATCAGCTGATTAGTGGATAAAAAAGATGTGATATATAATGTGTACCATGTAATACTATTCAACAATAAAAAAGGATGAGATAATGTTTGTTTTTGTTTAGTTTTGTGTTGTTTGCAGCAACTTGGATGTAATTGGAGGCCGTTATCCTTAGTGAAAAAACACAGAAAAGGAAAAAAAATACTACATTTTCTCACAGTAAATGAATATAAAATGGTGCAATGAATATTGGAGTCTCAGAAATGGGATGGGAGAAAGGGTATGAGGGATAAAAAATTGTCAGCTAGATACAACATGCATGAGTGTGGGTGCTAGGTACACTTAAAGCCCAGATTTCTTCACCACTATACAATATATCCATTTAACCAAAAACTAGTTGTACCCCTAAAACTATTGAAATACAAAAAAATAAAAATTGTGTTTTCACTCAATTCTACCTACTTTTCTGAAAGCAATGATGTTAAATATTAGTAACAGTGAACACGAAGTTCTCATTTGTTTCATACGACACAGATGAGTTGATATTAACACAAACAACTGAAGCCAAGGCAAATATCCTCCCACTAACACCACACTTAATCTTAATTCATTCTGAGAACCTCTGGAGGTTCTTGAATAAAGAAGCATGAGCAGTTTTGACAAATTAATTGGAAGATCAAAGATAGCAAATCAATTCTGTGGGCATTTTATTGGACACCTGAATTGGCAAAGCCCTGTGATAGAATGTATGAGGTACAAAGGTAAATAAAGTCCACATGCAACTGATTGTCAAGATGTCTATAGTGAAGTCCTCTGATTCCATCTCCAGTACTTCTCATAGTGGCTCTTTTTTCCTGTATGTTGATTCTCTCAATACTTCCACAAATATTGGTATATTTGACTGTCATTTTAAATATTCTTATGAAATGTGACTATAGAAAATGGAGAAACTAAAGTATAAAAGTAGAGTCCTTATATGTTTATAAAGTTTATAACTTCTGCATTAGTTTTCTCAATGTATAAAATGAAGAATGAATACTACTTATTCTTAAGAGCACATTTAGCACTATAATCCAAAGTTTTAGTGATGTTTGTATTACCATTTAAGCCACGTAAGAGTTTCTGACTATTTAACCATAACAAGTTTGCTCCTAAAAGTGTGTCCAAAATTTAGAATTTAGAAAGTAGGAGTGTATAATATTTTGTAGTAGTCTATTCTGCTCCAAATCGCATGGCTTTGCATCAAACCTGAAATAGTGTGAACCTTGGAACTGTGTAAAGATCAGATGTGAATGACCTCATAAATAACAGTAACCAAGATTATATTTTTTATTCTGGAAGACATAGCACCCATCCTCTTACTTTTTATATTTTATTTTTTCTTTAGAATTCTAATCCAGACACTTCATTGTCCTGAATTATTTATGCCTAGCTTTCTGGTATGCTATTTTGTGGCTGCCTTTTGATGAAATAGATTTCAATTAGGTAGCTGAAGCAAGATCTTATCTTCTAGTCACAGAAAGTTTATTATCCTTATCACCAAATTTATGAAAAAAGCAAGATCTGATCTGCTCTAGTCACAGAAAGTTTATTATCCTCATCACCAAATTTATTAAATTATGCATGAAGTGTATATCTCATCCTTTCTGATTTTTTTCTAGCATGAGTAGCATTATTACTTGGTAATTTTTGTTCAATTTTTTGCAGTTTGCTAATTTGTGATTATTATTCTGCTCTGTAAACTTAAAAAGTGGTAGTATCTCCTATTTTTTTCATTTTTTTCTTTTCTTTAGTATCTCCTATTTATAAAGTGGATACAGTCACTCCAGTAATACTATGCACTTCACACGCATATACTTGTTGAATATTCACAATGAACTAGTGTATTCAGTACAAATTCTATTTTTATTTTATGAGGAAACACAATAAGACTCAGAAATCAAGAAACCTGTCTACATTTATAGAACTAGTAAGTAATAATGGGTTAAATATGAGAACATCTCATTTCAATTATAGCCGTTTGAATCATTATGCCATAAGTACATTATAATTTTTGTTAAGTAAAAGTACTCATCTTGAATGATTTACTCAATTACATATGTGAAGTTACAGTAAATGCACATTTACATATATGAAATTGTAGTGAATTGTTAATCTTATAAAAGTGATTTCTTAAGAAGTGACTTGCTTAAGTGATAAGGACAAAGCAAAAGGTAGTTATAAATTAAGAGAAGCTGGACAGAAATATTTTTATTCTTTCTGTCCACAACTTCTATCCTAATTTCATAGAGCACACTCTCTCAATTATCATGATCATTTTCATTTTTGAGTACGAACCATTCTCTTAACATGCTTGATTATCTGATGAATTTCTTCTGGAGACCTCCTCTGTTCATTATCCTATTTTAAAAAATTTATTCTCAATTAAAATCTAAATTAGAAGATAAAATGATGACTAGAGAGTGTTAGTGTGTCGATGGAAGACACAAGTTTGCGGGATTACACGAATATTTAACAAAATATGCATTATTTAAAGTAATAATGATAATTTAAAGCAAGTATATATAGTAGGTAATCAGTAAATTTTTAATAATTTATTAAAGTAATATTTCAAAGACTGACAGTTGGAATTACAGATAAATTATTCACTGAGCCCCACCCTACTTCCCAATGTCTTCACCAATAATTTATACCACACAGTCAATTGCATTTTTTAATGTTGGTAGGTAATTCTTCATGGTATCTCTCACATTTAGCAACTCTTGCAAGCAAGAACACTGACAGTCTTTCTTTTCCCCTTTCCTTCTTGATTTCTTTTAAAGGGTGCTATATATTGATTAGCCTTGGAAGTTAGAGAGTATTGGGGATTTTTTGTTTTGTTTTCCAGAGCTCAGGGCAGTCTGGTAAAAGTAACTTCTCCGCTGGGAAATAGATTTGGCATGTATATTTGTAGTTCATTATAAAAGACTGTGATTTCATAATCTTGGGATTTACCATTGTGACACAAACTCGCTGTGTGTGCTGCATTCACCTCAGCACACCTGCGGTAGAAGATTTTTATTGCAGTAGAGGGGTAGGAGTGGAGGAATTTATGTGATTTAAAAGTTTATTTCTCTTGCTGTCCATAAATAACAAACTTATCTGCAATATGAGTGTCTTACATTTTCTATAACAAACACACAATTATGGCAGGCTAACTGGCTAACTTGCAAGTAAAGTAGATGTTAGAGCCTTCACATTCTTGACATTGTCCTGTTTATAAGTTAGTCTTATGATGATTGCTAAGTAAGTCTATGTGAATGGCTAAATCTGCAGCATTCATCTGTGTGTTTTCTCTACATCATTTTTCTCTATATCTACAACTTCAACCAACATACAAAATTGGTTATAATTTTGAAATAATTGTTACTCTTTTACTTTTGGGGATTTGACCAAGAATTGGTTTCCTACTCTATGTTTTCTTCTAGGATACTAATTTGAAGTTTTATGTTTAAGTCTTTGATCCATTTAGAGTTGACTTTTGTGTGGTGATAGATAAGTGTCCTATTTCTTTCTTCTACATATGGTCAGCCAGTTTTCCCAGCACTAATTGCTAAATATGGTCTCCTTTCTCCAGTGATTGTGACTGGTGGGTTTGTCAAAGATGAGTTGATTGAGGTGGTTTTTGCTTCCAGAATCTCTATCTTGTTCCATTGGTCCCTGTTTGTATTTTTGTGCTAGTATCAGACTGTGTTAGTTCCTGTAGGCTTGTAGTAAAGTCTGAAGTCTAGAAGGGTGATGCCTCCCACTTTTTTCCTTTTGCTGATGATTGTTTTGGCTATTCACGCTCTATTTTATTTTTTATATGAATTTCTGTACTGTCATTTCAGATCTGAGAAAAATAATGTTGATAATTTGATGGGTATTGCATTGAATCTGTAGTTTGCCTTGGGTAGAATAGACATCTTGACAATATTGATTTTTCTATTCCATAAGCATGAAATGTTTTTCCATTTGTTTGTGTCATCCTTGACTTCTTTGAGCAGCATTTTGAGGCTCTCATTGTAAAGGTCTTTTACTTCTCTGGTTAGGTGGATGCCAAGGTATTTCATTTTGTTTTGTGACTACTGTGATTGGAATTGTACTTTTTATTTGGCACTCTGTCTGCTTGTTGCTGGTGTATATAAATGCAACTGTCTGTTACTCATTGGTTTTGTACCCCGAGATTTTACCAAAGTCATTTATAAGTGCAAGGAGGCTTTTGACAAGTTCTCTAGGGTTTTCAAGATATAGGATGATAATGACCACCAAGAGGGACAGTTTGATTTCCTCTTTTCCTGTTGGATGCCCCTGGTTGCCTTCTCTTGCCTAATTGCTCTGACTAGGACTTCCAAAATTACGTTTAACAGAAGAGATGAGAGTGGGCATCTCTGTCTACTTCCCATTGTCAAGGAAATGTTTCAATTGCTGCCCATTGAGCAAAATGTTGGTTGTAGAATTATCATAGATGGCTCTTACTATTTTGAGGACTATTCCTTATATGCCTAAACTCAAGAGTTTTTATCAAGAAGGGGAGCTGAATTTTGCAAAATGAGTTTTCTGACTTTAATGATATAATAATGTAATTATTGGTTTTATATCTGTTGATGTGCTGAATTACATTCATGGTCTTGTGAATGCCAAACCACCCCTGCATCCCAGGAATGAAGCCCACTTGGTCATGGTTAATGATCTTTGAGATGTGCTGTTGGATCTGATTTGCTAGAATCTTGTTAAGGATTTTTTTTATCTATGTTCATCAATAAGATGTTCTGTAATTATCTTTTCTTATTGGGTCTTTGCCAGATTTGAGTATCAGTATGATGTTGTCTTCATGAAGTGAGTTGGGGAGCATTCCATCTTTCTCAATTGTCTGGAAAACTTTCATTAAGATTGGTATCAGCTCTTCTTAATATGCCTTGTAGAATTTAGCTGGGAAGTCATCAAGTCTAGGGCTTTTGGTGGTAGGTAGATTTCTTTTGACTGAGTTGATTTCCTGGATTGATATTGGTCTCTTTAGAGTTTCAATTTCTTCTTGTTTCAACCTTGAAAGGTGTGTGATATCAGAAAGTGCTCCATTTTTTTAAAGTTTTCTAGTTTATTTGTATACAGGTTTTTAGACAAGTGAGATCTCATCAAACCAAAAACTCTTGCACAGCAAAAGAAACCATCAAGAGAGTGGGAAGATAACCCACACAATAGGAAAAAAAAAAAAAGGCTAGTTATGTATCTGACCTGACATCCGTGACCTACAAGGAACTCAAATGAGTAGAAAGAAAAAAATGCTATTAAAAAGTGGGCAAAGGACATGAATAGACACTTTTCAAAAGAGGATATACAAGCAGCCAACAGATACATGAAAAAATGTTCAGCCATACTAATTATCAGAGAAATGCAAATCAAAACCACAATGAGATGCCACCTAACTCCACTAAGGATGGCCATCATCAATAAATCAAATAACAACAGATACTGGTAAGGGTGTGGAGAAAAGGGAACACTCTATACTGTTGGTGGGAGTGCAGGCTAGTTCAACCTGTATGAACAGAAGTGTGGTGGTTTCTAAAAGAACTAAAATTGACCTTTCATACAATCCAACATACCTCTCCTGGGAATATACCCAAAGGAACATAAATCATTCTACCAAAAAGATACCTGCACACACATGTTTATAGCTACACTATTCACAATAGCAAAAACATGAAACCAACCCTATTGCCCAACAAAAGGTGACTGGGTAAAGAAAATGTGATACATATACATGATGGAGTATTATACAGCTTAAAGAAGAACAAAATCATGGAATTCATAGCAAATTGGATGGATTTGGAAGTCATCATATTTAGTGATCTATCACAAAGAATTGAATACCGAATGTTCTCACTCATAAGTGGGACCTGAACATTAATCACATTAGCATGAGTGAGGAATCAGCAGTTGATAGACACTTCCAGGGGAGAGGGAGACAGCATCACACAGGGTACCTGATCTTAAACCAGGAGAAGTGAAAGCAAGTTCAAAGTACAAATATCACCTGTATGCAGACTGCTTGTATAGCTAATCCTGACATGTACCCCAAATATCTATAATAAAATTAAAAAATAAAAAAGATACACTTTAAAATATAATAAGTAATGGTAGAAAATTAATGGGGTTATTAATTTATATATTTTAAAAAAAAATTGCCAAATTTAAAGTGAGAAGTTGTAATTGCATGATTTATATATTTACGAGGGGGACCCCAAAACACTGGATTTATCTTCTTGGAGGGTGGAAACCTTGTATTACACTTGGAATTTGTTCCTCTGGATCAAAAGGTACATCAAAAATTTTATCTGGAAGTTTTGAGAAGATTGCATCATGATTTGTGGAAGAAAAGTCCCAAGTTGTGGCAAACAGGTGGCCGGTTCTTCCTCCATGATAAAAGCACCTGCTCACACCACGCTGAGAGTTCAGCAGATTTGACCAAGAATAGCAAGATTCCCATGCTCTACTCTCCCTATTCAACTAATCTTACCCTAAGTAATGTTCTATTGTTTCCTCAAATGAAAAAAGTTCTCAAAAGGAAATGTTTTGCCAATGTGGAAATGGTGAAACAAAAAATGGCAGAAGTGCCAAAGGGCATCAAAATTGATGATTTCAAAAACTGTTTTGAGCAGTGGAAAAAGTGTCTGGATAGATTTATTACATCAAATGGAGAGTACTTTAGAGGTGACAAATTTAAATATGTAAGAATTAATACACAATTTTTATAAATAAATTCAATTTTTGGAATTCCTTCTTGTGTTTTCATATTTTAAATGCAAAAATATGTTCATATAATCTATTTTCATGATTTTTAAATGATCCTTTATATTGAAAGTGTAACTTTATGGCATGTACTGATATATTTTAAAGAGTGGAAACGGCAACATTGTACAAGGGACAAATTAACCTCCACTTAGATACAATTTTGTTATTATTTCCGCTGAAATAAAAGATAAGAAAAGGGGGGAGCAATAATATTTCTCACTATTCATATTCCAAAAGCTCTCAGTATTTCTCAGAGTTGGATTTATACAGAAAGATATTGAAAAGAAGCATAAATATCTAATTGTTTTCACATCTCCTTTTTGACAGTGCAATGTGCCATATAAGTTAGTAAAAGAGACCAGGTATTGTGGCTCATGCCTGAAACTCCAGCACTTTGGGAGGCCAAGGTGGGAGAATCTCTTGAGGCCAGCAGTTTTAGATCATCCTGGGCAAATAGCAAGAACCTGTCTCTACAAAAATACAAACAAACAAAAAAAATTTGATTAGCCAGGTGTGGTAGCTTGTACCTGTGGTTTTAGCTACTGGGGAGGCTGAGGAGAGAGGATCAGTTGATCCCAGGATTTTGGGATTAGCGTGAGATACGATCACCCTACTGCACTCCAGCCTGGGCAATACAGTGTGAATGTCGCTAAAATATACATCTTTGAGTTTGTAAAGAAGGCAGTGGCAGAACCTCATTTCACCCCTGAATTTGGCATAATGGTGTAGAAAACTAATCAAGAATATGGAGTATTGATTTATTTTTTCTGCCAAGTAATAGGATTTGAAAACATGAGTGGAATATTGAAAGCTCAGAATTTGCTTTCAATAATGGAGGCCACATAACAGTCAGCTCATTAAACAAAGTTTGACCTCTGATACATACGGTCACCTGGAGAGACTTAGCTTTATAACTTGACCTGTGGCCAGTTTTCTGAGATGGTTAGATATTGTTACAGTCTCAATACATACTATATTTTAAAACGTCTTACTTTATCCCCCTTTGTTTCTGACCCCCCTTTTGTTATTTTTTAATTTATGTGTCTTTCCAACCCCTTGCATTCCTGTCTTACTAAGCCATCGGTAATTTTTATTTCTTTTGCTTATCAGGTTCAATGATACTGAAATTGTCATCGTAGTGAACAAGTATAATTTTCAGTTGAATATCTTGCTAAAGGTTAAAAATGGCAAACTTAAAACTAAAATTCACATTTCTGACTTTAAAAGTTCATATGTTAATATAATAGAGGATCTCTTAACATGATTCCAATATTCAGAAAGCTATAGTTCGAAAGGGTATGTACAATTTTTTTTATTCTTTCAAAAATTATTTTTAAAAATTGGGCTGGACCTGAGAATGAAGAACTAGATCATATAGGAAAGTGTGTCTCATTTCAATAAGCTTAAGTCTAAAATAAACCAAAATAAAATGAAGGAGAGTCAAGATGGGCATTTGCAGCAGATGGACATTTAAAATCCATGTTAAAGATTTGACTTTTACCTGAAAACTACTAGATGACCTTAAAAGTCTTTTTTAAAAAGATGAGCAGATGTTTACATTTAAAATATCATTCCTCACTGTTATGCCAAAATAGATATTCCTCCTGCAGCTGGTATAGTAATTTATTTGAAAATTGACAGCATTTCATACTTAGGTATAACAGTAGAGTATAAAAGGATTATGAAAGTATTTAAAATTAGAATAAACTTTTTTTAAATCAGAGAATAAATTAAAAAGTAGGAGAGGTTAAGAATGACTTCTAAATCTAAAATAACATCATGGGAAACTAACTTGATTAAGGTTTCATTACATGAAGGCAAATTTTTTGAGAAAATAATGAGTCCAATTTTGTTTATATTGACATTATAGCTTCCAAGAGGTAACAAATGGAAGTAAAATGGTAATTTAAAATATAGATGTAAGATCAGTATATCAAAGAGATATCTGCGCTCCCATGTTCATTGAAGCACTATTCACAATAGCCAAGATGTGAAATCAACCTGTGGCTATCAACAGATGAATGGATATAGAAAATGTGGTCCATGTGCTTAATAGAATATTATTAATTTTTTAAAAGAATGCAACACTGGTTATTTGTAATGGCATGCATTAAACTGAGTGAAAATAAACAAGTCACAGAGAGATAAGCATTGCATGTCCTCACTCATGTGGGAGCTAAAAAAAATCTCATGGAACATAAGGATAGTTTCCAGGGACTTGAAATGTAATGAGTTGGGGTATAAGAAGAAGTTGATTAATGGATACAAATATACAGTTAGATAATAAGGAGTGTTCAGTAGCACAAGAGGGTGACTACAGTTTCAGTAATTTATTTTCTATTTTAAAATATCTAGAGGAGTAGATTTTGAGTATTCCCAACACAAAAAATAATAAGTGTTTAAGGTGATGGATATACCTATTACCCTGATTTGATCATTATATATTGTGTGCTTTTATTAAAATATCATATGCACCCCAGAAATATGTATAATTATTATGTATTCATAATAATAAAAATGTGTGAATTTAAGTAGTCATGTGAGTTAGTTACTTGAATTTTATTTTATCAATCCACTAATGAAAAGTGAATCCATTTAGATGAATGTGTTAATTCATTGCTTATATATTAGTTATTGATTGCTGTGTACAAATTCTTCCAAAAATTAGCACCTTAAAGTATTTATATTTCTGTGGGTTAGGAATTTGAAAAGATTTAACTAACACATTTATCCCTGAGTCTCTCACAAATGTGCACTTTTTCAGTTTTTCACAGGGTAATATTCATGTCCTAACATGCATGTGGTTATTGGCAGAATTCAGTTACTTGCAGTCTGTTGAACTGAGCTTTCAGTTCTTCATGAGATGTTGGTTGAAAGCAGCTCTCAGTTTCTTGACACATTTTCCTCTCCATATACCACCTCATGACTGAACAAGTTGCTTCATCAAAGTGATCAGAGAAAGCAAGAAAAAAACCAGCAAGAGAGAAATAAAGAATGCAGGTAACATAAAAGTCACAGCCCACCAAAAGTTCATACCAGAGGTGACATCCTATTAATTCTATATTCAGTTCATTAGAAGAAAGTAACTAAGGTTAGCCATATGTAATAGAAGGAATTTATGCTAAGGCGTGAATATTAAGAGGCCGTGATCTTGGGAAGTGATGTCAGAAGCCTCCTACTTTAACGACAAGAAATGAGAAAGTGAAAAAGAAGGAGACTTAAGGCAGAACTGAGAAACAGATTTAATATTTTAGTTTTTAAAATATCTGGTACAGAGATAAAGAAACCTTTAGGAGAATTTCAGTCATTGTGTAACTTCATATTCTGTTTAAATTATCCCAAGTACACGGAAATTGCCAATGCTTTTTACTAGAACCTAAATTGAAGAATCCATATCTTGAATTCAGATATCACTTTAGCATTTAATGTTCAGCAGAAGTCTTTCTTTTTACTATATTTATCAATAAATATTACTCTACAATTGCTAACAAAGAAATATCATATTTATAATAATTAATTTTGAACCACTAATTTTCTCTCTTATCCAGCTAAATAGTTGAATATAATTTGATATTTTAAATTATTTTTACCTATTTATATATAGACACATTTAATATATTCTGAAAGCTCTCCACAATCTACTATTTCTATTTCAACCCAAACCTGTACAGCTAATAATGTTAAATTAAATCCAAAGAGATATAAATCAGAAGGCATTTCTAGATGACCAACACCCTGGATAAAAGATCTGCAATGGAATCATAGGCTATAAAACACAGTTAGAATTAGACTAACACTTAACAACAAGAACAATGACTATTTAAGTAAGATTAATTATTTGATTCACTTGGTGTTATGATTCATTATTTGATTGTGACATTTTGGCATGAAGGCTATAAGAATTTGCCATAGCGTCATGTAATTATAGAAAGATTTGCCTAACTTAACATTAATTAGTTAATCGATTATTAAACATATATGAAACAATCTAGTTTAATAGTTTAGTAGCTGATTGACTTTACAGAATGTGTGATTATATTTGAAAACTATCTTTTGTTTCCTTTTCAGATAATTCATTGCTAGTGTATAGAAAAATAATCAATTCTTGTACCTTGATTTTTTGCCTTGAAACTTAACTTATTTATTTATTAAGTCTAACAGGTTTCTCTCTCTCTCTCTCTCTCTCTCTGTGTGTGTGTGTGTGTGTGTGTGTGTGTGTGTGGTCTTTAAGGTTTTCTACATATGAGTTTATATTTTTTGCAACCAAAAACAATTTTTCTTCTTGCTTCCCAATTTGGTTGTCTTTTACTTCTTTTTCTTGCTTACATGCTCTAACTGGGGTTTGCAGTACTATTTTGAGCAGAAATGGCAATAGTGTATTATTTCCTTCTCTCTGATTTAGAGGAAAAGTTTCTAGCTTTTAACATTCACTCTGATGTCAGCTTTGAGCCCCTGATATGTGACCTTTATTACACGAGGTAAATTCCTTCTATACCTAGTTTTTTGAGAGCTTTTATCATGAACATGTCAAATTTCATCAAATTATTTTTCTACATCTAGTGAAATGATTATGTATTTTTTATTATTCATTCTATTAATGTGCTGTATCACCTTAATTGGTATATGTTTGCTGAACTATTCTTGCATTCCAGGGATAAGTTTCAATTAGTCTTGGTGTATGAACCTTTTAATGTGTTGTTGAATTTGGTTTGCTAGTATTTTGTTGAAAATTTTTGCATTTATATTTATCATGGATATTGACCTGTACATTTTTGTTTGTTTGTTTTTCTTTTCTCTTGTGGTGTATTTTTTCTAGCTTAGGCACCAGGGTAATGTTGGCTTCGCAAGATGAGTTTGAAAATGCTGCCACCTCTTCACTCAGAATTGGTGTTAATTCTTCTTTAAATGTTTGTTAGAATTCACCTGTGACACCATCTAGTCCAAGTTTCTTCTTTGTTGGAAGATTTTAATTACTGATTCAACCTCCTTACTTATTTTTCATCTGTTCAGAATCAAATTTAAAATTGGTTCAGAAAAATAAAGTTTATAGAAATCAGTGAAAGACTAGTAGGATGAAACTACAAAACATTAATTTTTTAACAAATGAAGTAGCAAATAAACAAAAAATTTCACATTTATGGTTCAGAAGAGGTAATCTTTTAAATATTAACCATTTCTAAAATTGTTTACAGGTTCAATGCTATTTCTATTAAAATTCAAATGATGGAGAAGGGAGGAAGATGGAGTGGAGCCAGTCAGACTACAAGAGTCCCAGTGTGGGTGATTGAGTATATGGAAAATTTTGCATATGTGCCTGTGAATAAGTGGGTATGTGAGTAGCTGACTGAATGGGAACTTGGGAGCAAATGGCCAGGGCTTTTCCAGTGAAGCAACTTGTGCAGCAGCTGCCTTGCTTGACCCTAGCTTTTTCTGGGGCACAGAAGTCAAGCACCATTTTTTAAAAATCAGCAAAGCCCTTCCTGGGAAGAAGGTACTGAGAGTGACTGCCAGCTCCAGGCACTGCCTCACCACAACAGCACCTGACCAGACACTGGCAGCAAGGGTTGTGAAGAGATCACAGTGAGGGAGCCCAGAGAAAGATTCCTACTAGAGAAGATGAAACTGGTACCCTTCCACCATCTTGAAAAGTGGGCAGGAAAGTGCTCTGGCTTGCTCACCATGGAGCAACAGACTCAATCTCTTTGACTAGTGGATTAACTACTCAAGGGTTGATCATGACCCAGATGGAATACTCTGAAAGCACAAATTCCAGAGGGACAGGAAGAGTGCAAAGTTTCAGTTGCCCCACCCCCTACCCTGATTCAGCCATGAGACAAAGGGTGCTACCATAAAATGACAAGGAAGGCCCCTGAAGAGATAAGTGGTGAGTCCCAGGCTAATCCAACTTCTTCTTCCCCAGCAATCCTCTGAACATCAGACCCAAATGGCTGGGGCACAACTGAGAGGAATGAACCCAAGCAGAGCCTGGACATCAGCCATGATAGAAGGACTCTACTCCAGAAATAGCCTGACTGGG